>JBBPBX010025558.1:9198-38785 GCA_038048925.1 Garcialebias charrua
CCAAAATGGAGACAGAGGACAACTATGTCACCAGAGAAAATGACGAGGTAAATGCTAAGGACGAGTGTCCGTGGCCGTACCTGGAGGAATTTTTCATGTATACGGTGAAAAGGAGACAGCGTCCAGATGCTAGCTTTGTTTGATCTCTATACGGGATAGCAGCTTACAAGACTTCAGCATCTAATCTCAAAAACATATTGTGGTATACGAGGTTTTACAGCTACCTGTATGATACTGCTGTTTTATTGTTTGTGTATGTTTGGGTTATTAGTTTGGCTAAGTATGCAAATATTATTTTAACGGGTTGTTATACATCAACATTTACCTATATTTGTAGACAATAAAATTACTATTTTGGAGCGGAACAGCAGGTTGTGTGTGACTGAGCAGCTTCGATTCTGTCAGGTGTCCTAAACCTCTCTCCTCCCTCTCCTCACTCACTGGTTGTTGCTCCTGCTCCAGTCTCGTGGCACCGTTTGAAGCACCTGAAGGCTTCAATTCTCAGTTGTCAGACAATCCATCCATCCATCCATTTTTTATTAAAGTATACTTTAAAGTATACTAAATTGTACTGTCTTTTTGACATTTTGATCGCTGTTGTTATTTTGACAAATTAGCGCCATTGTTTTGAAATGTGACGTATAATGTGACTAACACATCAAACATTTTTGTCTTTGTATTATTTATTTATTTTTTACAGTAAGCTTTTTAAAAATTTATTATGTCTGAAATGTAGCAGGAGTTCAGACACCTTCTGATGTTGTACGCGTGCTAGAGCTGTCTGACGTTTCTGTGTGTAACGTGCACTGTCCACAGGAAATTTACTTGTATTTATTCTGTTGAATAAATGATTGTTTCTGTTTCGGGGTCTGAGAGGAGGAGACGAGGTGTTTTTCAGTGTGCAGCCGCTGAGTAGGGACAATATTTGGAGAGGAGGAGGAGACAAGGACTCCGCGCAGAACCTCTGTGCGTAAATGTGACTATCTGGAGTGTGTGAGCAGCTGGTTCACTGTGCGTGCTGCAGCTGGAACATCCACTCCACAGACTGGGTCAGCCAGGCTAAAGGCAACGTCTCCTCTCGTTGTATTGTTAATAAATAATCAAAATAAAAATGCGCAATGTCTTTGGACTTTTAGGGGCGGAGTTGCAGGATCCAAACAAAGAGTTGCCGGAACACAAAGGGCCAAAACGAGAGAGTTCCCGGATCTTGTTCCAGCAGGATCCAGCTCACATTAACCACTGATGGTCACTGCCATCATTTTAACTGGCACTAAAATAAGACAGAGCTTCTGAGTGTCTGAGAAATGTGCTTTAAATGTAGCTGTTATATACAGTAAATCAAATTGAATGCCTTCTACGGACACAATAAAACATCAATTGGTTAAAAAGTAATTAATACTGTACTCTGAGTAGTTTTAGAGAAGAGTACTTTGTACTTTTGCTTAAGTATTTTTTTATAACACCAGTACTATTACTTGTAATTGAGTACCATTTAAGCAGTGTAACAGCACTTGTACTTGAGTACCGTACAAATTTTCAGTACTCTTTCCACCTCTGGATATAGCTAGGAACACTTGGCTGAGTCAGTAGGACTGTGAGAACTTGCTTTACGTGGTCTGTGGTGTATTTGTGTTTGTTTGTTTGTTTGTTTATGTTTATGTTTATGTTTATTAAATTTGTTCATTTTTTTTACAAAAGAAACAATACAAGACAATCCCATAAATGATAATGTACAAAATATAAAAAAATGAAAGGTAGCAGAAAGAAGAATAAATCTTATTATATCTGCCCCTTTTTTCAAACAATCAGATTAAACAATAATAATCTTCAACCAACAGTACAAAATGACTAACTCTTTCTAATTTTCTAACTAATACAATACACATTACGCTATTTCTTTTTTTTTAACACATTCGTTTTGATCATTTTCTTAAATGTAAACATTGACTTGGCATTTTTAACTACATTCTCCAGACTGAAAATCAAGATCAAGCAAGCTTTAGCCTTTCTGCTCCCCAAGAAATTTCTTTCCTCTTCCCTGAACTAGCCTTAGGACACTGGTGGTACTGTTTGACAGGTGTACCACCGAATTAAACTCCCCACTTGCCAGTGTCCCCTCAGCAAGTTAGGCCCTGCACGTACCAGTCACTCTGACACCCAAGAGCCCACTCAGGGCAAACAGTTGGAGGCATGAAGGTTGGGCTTCCAATCCAGGCTGAGGTCTCTCTGTGTAGTCTGCACATTCTCGTGCAGAGGTTTAAATTCTGGGTACACTGGTTTCTTCCCACAGGCTAAACTGTGTATGTTGATAATTGCCAGTTCTGCGTTGACTTCAGGAGTGAGTGTGTGTATCGTCTTAAGCCACCATCTTTGTCTTTTCACATGAATTTTGTTCTGCAATGAGGAGAAGGTCACGCTTCTAGCCACAACCGCACACACAGGTTTGTTCAGAAACTTTCCCACTAAGCAACACTTTGAAAAGTAGAAATAGATCAGTGACTTTATGAGGCATGTTTAACTGCTGCATTATACAGTACACATTTGTGATTAGAAGTTTACATACACACATCGTGTGTATAAAGTCATATGAGTTTGGGGCTTCTAATGAACTGTGAACAGTTATTTAATAACATGCTGTATTATATAACTTTAATAAGTTTTAATAGCATGTTTGAGTTTAATGTGGATTGTCTTTATTTCCCACGGGATCAAAATTGTACATTCAAGGTCAAATAAATGCATGTACTCACCTAAATCATTTTATAAGTATTGCGTGAGGCTCTAGGTGTCTTTTTTACCTGACAAGACACAGATTAACTTCCTGTTAGTGGTCATGATTGACTGCAGCTGTTAGTTTCACCTTGCATAAAGCAACACATAAAAAACTTGGTTAATGGCACCTAAAGGATTGACCAATGCACATCTTCATTTTGCACATTTTCTCTCTTTTGCCCTCAACAAAGACGGTCGCTCTTACCCTCTCTCCCTCCCTCCTGCTTTTTTGCGCTCTTGTCCTGTCAACCCCTCTTTTACACATCTTTTGAATCGAAAATCATTATGGATTTGGTCAGCTGGTCCCTCAACGCAATTGATTCATTTTTTCCACCAGACGACAGGGTGCTGGAGAGCCCTCGTGCCCTGAACGAACCCACGCAGCTGAGTATGCCATTGATTCCTGGGGTGAGTGGAAGATGCTATGCCTATCTGTTCTGTCCATGGAGGATGTAGAAGTTGTGTACATTATTGGATTTATGATAACAGGGTTTCTGCTTTTTGGAATTGGCAGATACCAAGGAAACTGACAAATTAAGAAGAAATCAGCAGCAGTTTCGGCCATGGTAAAGCTGCCAGCCTTATGTTATAGATTAATTTGTACCTTGAGCTCTCCGACTCATATGCTTAACAAGCTCAACTGCAAACTGGACGTGTTTTCTGAGAATCGCAGACCAATTGTGGTTCCTGGAACTCGCCAGCATGAAGGTTTCAATCTTGGAGAAAGCTAATTGAGCATGGACCGGGTGAAATGTCCATAAATCTGTCTGTTTGGATCCACCATTCAGTGTACCAGCAGAACTGAAGGCGACCCAAACAATTGTTGCTTGTCTGAATTTGAAGCTTCTGCAGGGACATCAATGTGACTGTCTACAGTGAGGCAAGTTTTACATCTCCACGAACTGAGAGAAGTCTCTGCTTCAAATGTGACCCCTTCAAGCTCAACTCAAGATTGCAACTGCCTACATTGGAGAACTGGTCAGACGAGACAAAGATTGATCTATTTGATTAAGTTATTAACAAGAAGTTTGTTGAAAAGGGTCCGTGAGGCGTTCATACATAAGAACACAGTGCTTGTTATCAAGCATGGTGGTGGTAGCATCATGCTCTGGTACTGGTGCTTTGCAAAAAGTAGGTGGAATGACTGAGAAAAGGTGTAACTAAGAAATTTTCAGCATCACCTCAAATCAACAACTACATGGTTGAAGTTTAGACAAAATTATGTGTTTAAACAGAACAGTGATCGCAGTCATCAAACCTGATTTCTGAGTGATCAAACAGGCTCACAAAAGCCTGATCTCACACCTATTAAAAGTTTGAGATTAAGCATAAAAGCCTGGTTTGTGTCTGGAATTGTGGAGAAAAAATAGATTTAAAGAAAGACATTCTAAGCCCCAAACTACCAGGACATAGACTAACTTGTAACCCCGTCAACCTATGCTCATGTAATGTATTAGATCAGATAAGAAGCCGCATCAATCACGTCAAAGTTTCGCTCTAAAGCACATTTAAAAACAAATTTCATTGATCAAAGTGCTTCTTTCATCTCAGAACAACAAAGTATTGTACGGCTGTGTGAAAATTATGAAGTATGATCAAGTGGAAAACAAAAAAGCACCGCAAGTCCTCAGCTGTCTTTGTTTTCCCAAGCCTCTTTAATGGGATTTTTTTGTTTAACTCACAAAAGGCCCATAAGATCAGAGTCGTCAAGATGACTGAAACTCCTTACTGAAAAAGGAAGGACTTTTCGTATAAAAACCAACAACAGAACATTTGAAGACATCATTTATGTGAGTTAAAACGGGAAAAGTACTGGATGACTTCAAAAGTAAAAAATGTATTTTTACTATTACTGTACTGTACTTGGTACAGAAAATTATCAAGGGGTTGATATGATGTCCAACCATGCGCCATGGGTTAAACAGACAAGAAAAATAATATACTTACAGGAATTTTCCATTTACACGAGGGCCACCCTGAAGCCTGGCCTCGGAGTCCTCTCGTGTTATGGCTCCGTGGAACCAGGGCATTCGTTCATGAGCGGTGGTGGAGATTAGTTTCTCGAGCTGAGGCCTCTGGCTGATGATGGCCTGTTCCAGGGCTGCTCCCTGCAGGGATACATGACTCATAGTTGCAATATTGAGCTTATTCGTGAAATATTTGGCAAACACACAAGCAGGTTAATGTTAATCAGACAACATTGTAGAGGATCAGCAGATGGTTGGTCAGGCAGAGGATGCAGCCAGAAGAAGAAGAGAGGACAGAGCTTAAACCAACCTGCAAGCTCCAGGTCTGCTTCACGTACTCCCGGATGAGTTTTTCCTTCAAGTCCTCAAACGGCCCCACCTTCGGCTGCATGTTCTTGGGCCGATTGCAGGGCTTCTTCAGCAGATTCACCAGACCGTCCATCTCCTGGGAGTGATAGTCGACCACATCCATGGGGCTTCGGAAGCTCTTCCCACCAGCTATAGCAAACGTGTCGTTGGGTTTTCTTTCGATTGTGTAGTGGTAGATTCGGCCTGCGTTGGAAACGGACAGAGCGAAGCCTCCGAGGTAATTTCGGCTTTGCCGTAACAGGTACTGGCCGTTGCTCAAGCCTGCCTGCCGCAGGTAGTCCTCTGCCTCTTCCCTGGTGATGTTGCCATAAAAGAATGGCAATGTGTTCACGCCGTCTGCCATGTTGGGTTTTTTTTAGAAGGCAGCTGCCTCTTAGACACCCTGTTTCTCCTCCAGGATAAAGCTAATCTGTAAATAAATTAAAATGAGAAAAATTACAAAACAACCACTAGATCTCCAATATTTTATACTGCAAAATGAATAATAAGCAGCTTAAAAACTGGACATGTCCAACAGAAGATATTGAATGACTGATGTCTCAACATTGTTCACAGTTTGTGGCAGTTTTAGTCAAACCTTGTAGACGGTGTTGTGCTAACTCTCATTGGATCTGTTAGTGATTGAAGGGCGTGTTGTGGATGACTCTCAGCTACTACCACAGTAGTAGCTGTCAATTTTTTAAAATTGAGTGAGGTATATGCACATTTGTATTTGCTAAGTTTAATTGGGTTGACTCCACAAGTCATTTTCTGATAGTTTCACCAAAATCCATCCAGTTAATAGACACCACTAGTTAATGACATGTTTTCATAAAAAGTATTGAACAATGCGTACTGTTTAAATGATTTGTTGGAGATAAGGATCAGCCAAATTGTAGTTTAAACTGTAAAAGAGTTGCAACCATTTCTGTGTTGGCTAAGCGCGATGAGCTGTACCAGACATTTTGAATTGGGTTGGCTCCAAAAGTTGAATGTTTGAAGATTCTTATCCACAGATCATGTTCTGAGAGTTTCTTCAGAATCCGTTCAGTGGTTCGTGAGATATTTTGCTAACAGACTAATTAAAAGGCAAAAAACATCACCATCAGTCACTAACAAAAACAAGCATAATCTGACAACAGCTGGCGTTTACCAGTTAAAAATAAGATTAGATTTATTTTAAAATATTATAACAAGATTAATATAATACAATGAATCCAAAAAAGCTAAGTCTGGTCCTCTGGACATTCAAAAAACAAAACAAAACAAAGCAAAAAAAAAAAAAAGCTGTAGAAACGTTTCGTCTTTCGTCCGAAAGACTTCCTCAGTCTGAGAAGCTGTGTTCACCTGGATTATTCTACCTGGATTATTGAGCATGCATCAGGGTAATACAATGAATCTTTTTTAATGTAAATTACTGTACATGTAAAATAAAGGATTTAAAGAGATAGATAGATAGATAGATAGATAGATAGATAGATAGATAGATAGATAGATAGATAGATAGATAGATAGATAGATAGATAGATAGATAGATAGATAGATAGATAGATAGATAGATAGATAGATAGATAGATAGATAGATAGATAGATAGATAGATAGATAGATAGATAGATAGATAGATAGATAGATAGATAGATAGATAGATAGATTCATTCATTCATTCATTCATTCATTCATTCATCCTTTATTTATACAGGTTAATCCCATTGAGCCCCTGGGACTCATTTACAAGAGAGACCTGAATATAGAATATAAACCTGATAGAGATTTATAAAATGCGTGTGTGTGTGTGTGTGTATGCGTGTGTGTGTGTGTGTGTGTGTGTGTGTGTGTGTGTGTATACAGTATATATACGCACATATATATACTGTACATGTTTCCTATAAATATTTGTGTATCTTGGTTGACTCGCATCTCTTTTTTAAGCTTCACATGGAAAACCTAGTAAAGAAACTGAAAGTTAAACTGGGTTTCTTTTTCAGAAACAGATCCTGTCTAACTCTGAAACACCTTGTGTCTGTGACTTTCCTTCCCTCCATTGATTACGGTGACATTCTCTACATGAATGCTCCTACAAGCACCCTGCGGATGTTGGATGTTGTCTATCATGGTGCACTAAGATTCATAACTGGCTGTGATTATCGTACCCACCACTGCACCCTGTATTCACTGGTTAACTGGACATCATTAACCTCACGCAGACTCTTCCACTGGTACATTTTCATCTTTAAATCACTTCTTGGTCTGCTGCCTTCATACATTTCATACATCTCATCCTACATGTCTCTGCATGAGTGCAGCTACTTTTTTTCCTTTTGACTGTCCTTTTGGTTGACATTTTATTTTAATTAGTAAAAAATAAAAATCTGTATGCCTCTTTTATGAATGTATTGTTGTCGGTGTTATTCATTGTTGTCATCACGCTTTGTTAAGAAACCAGGTCTCTCTTGTAAATGAGTCCCTGAGGCCCAATGTTAATAACCTGTCTAAATAAAGGTTGAATGAATGAATATATATAATGTGTGTGTTGTACTGAGCTAATGAAGAGAGTGACTTGACTCAACATGTAATCCAGACGTTCGTTTTGTTTAAATTCTGAGAGTAATAACCTTTAATGAGCAAAAAACATCTCTAAATGCTGTTTTAGCTAATTTACCCAAAGCCATGACTACTACTGCTGAACTGTGGTGTATAACTGGCCATTGAGCAGATTTACAAACCATCAGTGTTATGTCTTTGCCTGCGTTCATCTGCTGTGTTAGCAAAATATCTCATATGACACTGAACGGATTTTAATGAATCCCACAGAGCGTTGGGTGCTCACCTTCACTGACTAACTTTTGGAGCAACACTTAATCAACATTCTCCAACTCAAAATAACTACCGTATTTTCCAGCCGATAAGTCGCACCATCCTATAAGTTGCATTGTCCAATTATTGCCAATAAATTGGAAAAATCCATGAACACGTTGCACCGCCGTATAAGTCGCAGGGCATGCAAATTAGGCAAAAGGTGCGACTTATACACAGGAAAATACAGTAACTCAAGTCAGTTTTACAAACACTAAGCTAAAGCTTGATGCGGTAGCTGATAGTCAACCTCAACGCACACACTGAGCTCATGACATCATGCATCCCGTGGATCAAAACATGTAAAAGTCAATTTCTTCTCATCAAAGGAACAAAATTAAGTTGAAGTATTTCTCTATCATAAAGATAATCAAATTAAGAGGTCTTTATGTTTCTGTATTAGAATAAAACATTAAATAAACAGAGTAGTTTAAAGACTTCAGGGTCTCGGCTGAGTCGCAACAAATTGATGTAAAACAATAAGTATATATACTGTACATCATTTGGAACTTTGTTCTTAGTTAAGTTTTATTTGTTTGAGAAATTTAAGGGAAAAACATTTAATGATACCAAGAAAAGCGTGTTAAAGGCGCTCCATTAATTCATTACTTTATTTAATACACTCCATCTCATTTCCCCACCTAACAAAAGTTCTGTCTGAAACACACAGCTGCTCAAACGTAACGAGAAAGACGCCAAAGACAGAGCCGGTTTTCAACGAAACATAAAATGTTTGTTTTGCTGCCCTAATTAATTCGACACCATCGTCAATTCAAGAAACACGAACAAAAGCAGCAAAGAAAAGTAAAGTTGATTTTCTTTGAAAAGGGCATCAGCAGTGACATGATACTTTAAAGCTGGGCCACAAATAGCGATTCATTGCACGTCACGACACTTACTGTGGAAAACAACAACAAAGACGTTGGATTTGACTCCAGTTCAGTTCTTTTAGTCGTTCACATTACCAGCTGCCAGCATGGAAACAGCATGAGCACGTCAGCAGGATGAAAAGTCCTCCAGCTTGTACAAAAACCATCAAATCCACGGCCTAAAGCAGGCAGAGGCAGCCGAGCCCTCACTGTGTCCGGCTGAGGCACATCAACCTTCAGTGTGTGAGCAACGTGCACAACAGCCCCAAAGCTTCCTCATTTCAACAACTTCCTTAACATTTTAGTTCTTTTTACTTCCTTTTTGTGAATTCGCACACTGACCACTTTGCCGTCGGAGCGCCAGGAAATAAACCGAGTGACTCTTTTACTGAGAAAAACCAAAAAGGAAAAAAAAAGTTCAAACTGAATTTAGAGAAATGGATTTACAGCTGACAGTCTGTGGAGCTCTCTGTTGAACCTGTTATAAAACATTGATATTTATATATTGAAGAAGACAAGCTCAGTATTTAGTAATACCAAGTAGTGTACTTTAATTAAATCAGATAAATGTATTTTTTCAGTGAATGGTTATTTTACTTTTTAAATACTAAAACAAACTTTGTATCTACACATCCTCATAGTGCTCACACACATCGTCCTGACTGACAAATGTTTGATAATTAAAATCTAAATTATTTAAAAAAAAACAATGAAAGGTGAAAATGGAAAGTGCTGCGTTACTATTTGACAAAAACAGGTCAGAGTTGTCCCTTTATTTGATGTGGCTGCTTATTAAAGGTTTATTAAGTGTTTATAACCTAAGTAATAACAGCATTACGAAGTAGTAATTTCTAGGTGGTGGTGTGTTCTTATTAGTGCTAACACTCAGATCAAATATTGTTATTATGTTATTAACATATGTTATTATGTTATTATGAGTTATATAATATGTTAAAATTAATGCTTAAATTTCTTTTTTAATTAGATCAGAGTAAAAATCACATGCAAAAATTGCAAGTATACACAGTAAACTAAAAGTATGATATTTAGCCTTTTTAAATACTATAAATATATTTTTACTTCACCAAAAAGCCTTTATAATAAATAAAAAAAATTACTATCTTTTTATAAGATTTGAACAAAACATCGCAAAACTTTCATGAAAAAAGGAAAACAATAGACTATAGGTCTAGGAGATGCCTTATGTAAGAATTTAATTAAATAAATTTTAAATGAGCTTTGGTGTCAAACAAACCTGTTGACAGAAACAAAGATGTATTTCTGTTTGATGTTAAAATGGCAAAACGAACACTTTTATTGGACGTGTGTAGTTTTGTAGCGTTCACTCTTCTCTTCATAACATTCAATGTAAGTTCACGTGAAGTGGTGTAAGAAACCTTCAACAACTCGGGGAGTTTTTCGCGCTCAGAAACTGCAAAGCTTCCGTCTCGGCTTGAGGCTGACCAACGACTGCAGAGAGAGGAACAAACATCCAAGAGCAACTTCTTCAAAAGACGTGTAACTGTGCTGCGAGGCCGTCGACAGAAGTTGTGCAACCCTGTGACATTTCTAGTGAATGCAGGTTTCTCTTCAGGGCGAGGGAACTCGGGTTCATTTGGACACGATGAGCCGAGGAGTGGAAAGAAGTCTGCTGTAGTCTTTGTAGTGCTACTTTGTTCATTGTGACTAAAGGAAGTGGACTGTTTTTACTTCCTCAGCAGTTCTAAGTAAGTCTAAAAATGTCTAAATTTAAATAAATAAGGTTTACAATTGCTGCATTACATTTACTTGCGTCATATACTGTCAACACAGTGAAACGACTGTGTAAGTGGTTCTCCTTGAGGTGTTGGGCCCACATACACAGCTCCGTGTTATCCACTAATGAGGTTTCAAAAGCCAGGAGATTTTAATGTTCTAGCTCCCTTCCCATAATAATAGTAATAATTAAAAAAAGAAGAAGAATCTGCATCGTGCTCCACCTTGTGGTGTAACGCTCACACAAACTTTTTGCAACTAGGGAAATTGCTGAATGTTTCACAAGTATCAAAACACAAGAAATGATGGTTTGACTTTATAAAGCTCATTTCTCTCCTTCTTTTAAAACAATAAGAACTGTAGCATATAGTTTTATTTCATCAGATGGGTTTCAGTTGTGTGTTGACTGTTCTTTTACTCCGATTCCCTCTGAACATGTTAATATTTATTATTTTCCAGATCTATTAAAGCAGGTCACTGAAGACGCTGGGAAAAAACAAAAACCTTTTTTGCTGACGTTGTCTGTTAATTTTCTTCTTCTTTCGGCTGCTCCCTTCTTCAGGAGTCACCACAGCGAACTAACTCACATGAGGACATGGCAATTACAGGGAGTCCTCGATTTACGGCGCCATCGACCTACGGCAACTCGGACTTACGGCATAAATCATAATTAATAAAAAATATGAAAAAAAAATTGGGGGTTTAAATGTTCTTTATTTCATGTGTACAGCACTTTGTTGCAGCTGTGGTTGTTTTAAATGGCTTTATAAATAAAGTATTATTATTAAAATTATTATTTTATTATTTTTAACCCGAATTACACAACTTCCGGTTATTTCGGACAGTTTCCGGTCGCGTTGTTTTTAGCTTCTGTTAACTCATCTCATCAGCCGTACCGTGTTGGTTCAGTGGTTGCTTCGCACGGACACATTACCTGCATCTGAACAGGGGGTTTGTGGATGGATGGATATACGAAGGGAAAAGACGCTGTGGAACGCGTGAAGCATTAGACAGCTTAATGTGACCGGACTCCACCAACTAACATGCTAACGTTAGCTCCACCGGAGACTTTTACCTCCAGCCTGGAAAGCCTGCTACGGGTTCAGAGGTTTCTCCGCATGGACACAGGCACTTCAGGTCAGGGCCGGCCCAAGCCTCCATGGGGCCCTAAGCAAAATTTGGTTTGGGGCCCTCTATTTTTGCTAATACTGTAATGTGGATTACTGCAATCAACAGTCAGATGATCAGATCATTCACTGACCTAACATAAACCCATTGCAACTCTGACAGCCCCGGTTACATTATCCTATGTGTATTTTGGTACTAAAAGTAACTAAAAATAATAATAATAACCAAAGGTGGGCACATACCACTAGAGAGCGCTAAAGCGCTAATCCGCTTACAGCGGACCTAAACTTTTTGTCAGCGTTTTTGTGGTTTGACTAACTTTTATAATTCATAAGCGGATTTGTGCTATTTTTATTTAAAATGCAGTACCGCTAATAACTAATTATCTATCAGTAAAAACCAATAAACTTATTTACAAGCTCTTATGCTGGCTCCGTAGCTGCTTGTTTTACCTTTTTCCCCACCGTAAAGAGCAGAGAGGAGGGAGGGTTGGAGGGGGAGGGAGCAGAGCGGAGAACAGACTCGGATCTACCATGTAGGCAAATGATGCCGTTGCCTGGGGATCCCAATCAGCAGGGGCACCGGCCCCGCCGCGCCCCGGCCAGTCACCTACATCCCTAACATTGATCCTGCTTGTTAATGTACATTTAACATAAAAATAATTATAGTTACGATGAAAACGATCATTAAATACGCAATACAAAAACCGGTCGATTTCTGTATCCCCCTACTAAAAATGGACTATTCCATCTTGACATCTTCCGGGTCAGAGGTGAACTCGGGGGCTAATTCTGTGGCTAGCTGGTTGTGCTGGGTTTCTTGGATAAATCCGCAGAGAACCCCGCTGTTTCAAGCCAAATTAACGCGGCCGGAGGATTTTATTGTGTGTTTTGTGTCGACCACTCGACGGTGAGTCGTTAGTTTTATGTATTTTAGTTACTTTTCATTAAATCTGTTGACTGCCTATAGAATCTTGACATCTTCCGGGTCAGAGGTGAACTGGACGCTAACTCTGTGGCTAGCTGGTTGTGCTGGGTTACTTGGATAAATCCGCAGAGAACCCCGCTGTTTCAAGCCAAATTAACGCGGCCGGAGGATTTTATTGTGTGTTTTGTGTCGACCACTCGACGGTGAGTCGTTAGTTTTATGTATTTGGGTTACTTTTATGTATAAATGCGGTGGCGACACACCCGTGTATTTGAGATTTAAAAGTGGTTTTAGGGATTAAAAGATCATTCTCTTTTTTGTTAATTTCGTGGCCGAATAGAATATATGTACGTAAAGTATTAAATAAATCCTTTGATTTTTGTAATTTCATCCTTTTAGGATCATTTTAGTTACTTTTCAGTTGGCAGTGTAGTGCAAATATTGCATAACGCTGCCGGCTACCAATTGTCGAATATAAATAGCGGATTAGATTAGCTTCCCCTAATTTTCATAAGACATTTGTGCTTTTGAAATTGTGGACCTAAAAAAATTAATAAGCATTTTAGAAATTGTGGAACTAATTTTTTGATTAGTGTTGCCCACCACTGATAATAACACTAGTATACAATGTATTTTACTGCAAAAATGTCATCTGGTTTATTAACTTTGGTTCCAAAGAACTGCAACAGTAATGTTCAAAATAATTTGGAGCACAAGAACAACAACAAACAACAGATAAAATAACATATAAAAAATAAAATAACATGGATGCATAAAAACTAATTAAATTGCGCAAAACCAGACAAAACAAAATAAAAATATCAACGAAATACTTAAATAATGTAAATGAACAATGAAACCATGTAAAATGGTTTAAACAAAGAAATTTAAAGTTGAATAATTAGTTCTTAAAACTATGTATGTAAATGTATGTAACAATTTGCAAAAGCTGAACTTAAAAGATTAAATAGAATCACATGGAAATCATTACTAAAAAAAAAAAAAAAAAAATCTGTTGCACTTAGGGGGCCCCCTACTGGCCCCGGGGCCCTAAGCAGCCGCTTAGTTTGCTTATGCCTTGGGCCGTCCCTGCTTCAGATGAACGGAGGGTTTGTGGTTGGATGGATATACGAAGGGAAAAGACGCTGTGGAACGCGTGAAGCATTAGACACCGAACTAACATGCTAAAATATGGAGAAAGCTGCGCAGCCTTTTTGGAGGGACGACACAGAGCTAAGGAGTGCTAACGTGAGCAGCTATGGAGGTGCTAACGCTGCCTGCTGGAAGGAGAAACCGCTCCCAGTAAGTAAATGTTTTTTCCTTCATAATTGCTCCAAATGTATGGAGTTAACATGCTAAAAGTCCTTCCTGTAAACAGTTTGGACCGCGTGGAGCAGCACGAAGCTGCAGTGTTCGGACGCGCAAGAGCTAACATGCTAAAAGACGAAGACAGGCTTTGACCAGGTCAAAGTAAGAAATTAATATTTTTTATTGATCAAAATGTATATGTTTTTTCTTCCTCCTGCACTGATCGGAGCAGCAGCTCGTGTCTCTCCCTCCACAACTTTCCTCTCCCTGCTTGGCTACTTTGTCTTGTCTGTAGTTTTTCAGTGCTCGCTCGAACGTAAATTGAAGATGGATCTGGTTTTGTGGGCTATCGACTCTATTGATAAAAAAAAATCTACAACGATCAGGTCCTGGGGAACTGGCTTGCCCATCGCAGACGCATCCAGCTGGATACATCATGGATTCCTGGGGAGAGTGGAAGATGTTATGCCTAACTGTTCTATCGGTCGAAGATGTGGAAGATTTATTCATAATTGGATTTATGATAGCAGGTGCTCTGCTTTTTGGCTTGTGTGGAGTTCTCTGCTACTAGAAAATCAGGAAGACTTCTGCGGCGATCAACATGTTGACGAAGCTCCCTTCTCAAAACGAGACTGTGATCTGAGCTGTGACCTCCATGAATCAGATGCTTCATGAGCTGAACCGCAAAGTGGAGGCGGCCACTGAGGACCGCAGACCACCGGTAAGGTTTGGAACTCGTACGCGACCAGGAGGGTCACATCTGGGGGAGGAGGACTCATAGCTCGGGTCGGTGAAAGCTTCCCATAATTTGGAGTGTATTGGATTTTGGATGCCTATCTGGACTCAAGGCTACAGGAAAGCACACTCTGAGCCTGACCTGAAGATAAAACATGCAATATCGGTGGCCGTGGCACAGTGGTAATGGCAGTCGACCCCCGATCGGAAGGTTGGAGGTTCGAATCCCGCATCCGCCCACCATGTGTCATTGTGTCCCTGGGCAAGACACTTAACCCCAAAATTGCTCCCGGTAGGTCTGGATGGCGCCTTGCAAGGCAGGCTACCACTACCGGTGTATGAATGTCTGAATGAATGGGTGGATGGTTGGTATTGTAAAGTCTTTGGGGCTCCTTACAGGGAGCTGGAAAGCGCTATATAAATAAGCTCCATTTACCATTTACCATATCTAATCAGACCTCCCTAGCAGCCTTGGACAGGCTGACTACAAATTTTCTCCTGAGTCTGAGCAACTGAAGAATGAAACTACTGTTGCAACCCCCCTCCCTCCCCGGATAACTTTCTGTGTGCTCTCAGACAGATAAGGCTGGCTGGTCCCATCTGCAGAACTGTGGCTAAATCTGAACAGAGCTCATGGACTTAATCTCACTGTTTCGATCTCAAATGCAAATGTGAAGGAGCCAAGATGGTGTAGTGGTTAGGGCGTTTGACTTGGGACCCGAAGGACGCGGGTTCGCGTCCCGGCCACTACACACCTTGGGGTGTCTATGAGTGCACACCTATTTCTCCAGCTCCCCGAGCGCCTTCTATGGCTGCTCACTGCACCACCTGGTAGGTGGTTGGGTTAAATGCAGAGACGAATTTCGTCTGTGTATGGGAAACATACGCAGATGACAAGATTAGACAATTATTATTATTATTATTATTTGTCTTAACTGTTGCTTGCTGGTAGAGTTTTTTGCAGTCTCATATGGTGTCCTGTAAAACAAAATGTGATATATCTTTTTTTTTAATACCACTGATTACCCTCATGTTACCTTCCTTTTTTTCATATCTAAGATTGTGGCGGCGTGGTTTAATTACTGCTGCGGCTTTGTGCACTCGCCCCTATCTTAAGACGGGTGTGCGTAATCAATTCCGTTGTTTTGTGCCCCGGTGCAATGACAATGCCAATAAAGACATATTCTATTCTATTCTATAATTATGTACTACACTGTGTTAGGTGTGTTAGGATAGGCGAAGTGCTTGGTAACTGTACAGTAATGTATATGTACGTGTAGTCAGTGGCGGCTCGGGTGGACTCCGACTTACGGCAAAATCGGGTTACGAACGGCCCGTAGGTCCGGAACTCGTTCGTAAGTAGAAGACTCCCTGTATATTTACGCCACATGCCCTTCTTGACGCGACCACAGACCACTGAGTTACCACAGCCCTCTGTGTGGAGCAGTGAGCTGCCATCTAGAGCGCCCGGTGGAGCAGATGGTGGGCGTTAAGGGCCTTGCTCAAGGGTCCAGAGTGGGGCAAATGAGGGTGGAGACAGGTGTGGGTGCTTCACCTTTCCTATCCATATGAATATGAATGCTACATGTTAGCATGTGTGCATCGATTCTAAAGCATTTGTGCAGTTGGAGTTGACTAAAGTATTATCTGACACTTGTTTCATCCAGTGTTCTCATAGGATTATTATTTTATTTATTAACCTTTATTTAACCAGGCAAATCCCATTGAGATCACAGATCTCTTTTGCAAGGGAGGCCTGGGCCTCAGGGCAGACTATCATGCATGTTTTTGTTCTGTGGGAGGAAACCGGCGTACCCGGAGAACATGCAAACTTCACACAGAAAAACCCCAGGTCCAACCCAGGACCTTCTTGCTGTGAGGCAACAGTGCTAACCACTGAGCCATTGTGCTGCCCCTTCCCACCTGGAACTGAAAGTGAAACAAACTAAAAGTGTGAGCCCGTCACACTAGTCAAGTCAATTTTATTTCTATTTCTATAGCACAGTTAAAACAGATAAACTGTTATCAAGGTGCACTAAAACAACTGGACGCCAGTGCTGGTGTTACAGGATTTTGTGTGTTCATCATCATCATCAACTTTATTCAGCAGACTCGTGGTCCACAAAAAAACATAACACACACAACACAAACCGAAAAAAAAAAGAAAAAGAAATGAATTTAAAAAAAATATATATAATAAAAAATAAAATCTTATAAAAGACTCGTGTACCAATGATTCCACAGAGCCGACTGGTATCTTAGCGCACTGACAGAGGGATGTGAAAACGTTACAATAAGACTGTTCATGGAGCTGCACAAGCGACGCATAAACTTGTACATCAAATTTCTCATGAGCGCCTGAAACGTTCTGACATGTGCATTACAGAACATTTCACTTGCACTGCTGAACCTGGGTTTCTTAAGTAGAATTCTCAGGGAGTCATTATAAGCAACCTTAAGCTTCTGCATGCTAGCTTTTTTAAATTTACACCACAGAGGAGCTGCATACAAGGATGTACAGTAAGCTTTAAACAAACATATTTTTACCTCATTAGTGCACATGTGAAACTTCCTCCTCAGAATGTTTGCCTGGGCGTACAACATGCGACACTGTCGATAAATGTCATCATCATCACATAGCTGGTCAGTGATGTAGTGACCCAGATATTTAGTTTTTGAGCAAACATTTAACTTTTGTCCTGACAAAAAGAAATCAGGGAAACAGAGTTGTTTGTCTGCTTTAGTCCTACATATTAGCACAACCGTTTTCTTAGCATTGTACTGCACATCAAATCTCAGCCCATAATCAGAGCAGATATTCAGTAACTGTTGAAAACCAGCACTGCTGGGCGAGAGGACAGCCAGGTCATCAGCATACATAAAATGATTAACCAGGGTATCACCGATCACACATCCAGTTTTACAGAGGTTCAATTCTTTTGACAGGTCGTCCATATAAATGTTAAACAGGGCAGGTGAAAGAAGCCCACCCTGACGCACACCGTTACTCACACCAAAGGAAGCAGAGATGTTATTTCCCCATTTGACATGCATTTTCTGGTTAGAATACCAGTAAACTAAAATTCGTAAACTAAAATTCTCAGTCATTCATTCATTCATTCATTCAACCTTTATTTAGTCAGGTAAATCTTTTGAACCTCAAGGGCTCATTTACGAAAGCGACCTGCTAAAACTAAAGAACAATGAACAGCAGTGGTATAATTTCCTTAAACAATAAACAATAAACAAACAAACAATAAACAATAGAAAACAAAAGAGAGAAGAAAAAAAAACAAAAGAAAGTTTTTTTTTTTTTTTTTTTACAAAGTATCAAAAAACTAGCAAAACATTATAAGGTAGACGTATAAAATCAAAGACAGGAACAAATCTGCATTGGTTTTTGCCAGGATTCCAACAGATTCTGAAAACCATTTAGAGAAGTCAAGGTCGAGAGCTTCAGATCTTTTTGTAAGATATTCCATGAAGCAGGAGCAGAGTAGGAGAAGGCCCTTTTTCCAAGTTCAGTCCTCACTGACGGAACACTGCAGGTAATCATGTCCTGAGAGCGCACACTGTAGCTGCACTCACGCAAAGACATGTAGGAGGAGATGTATGAGGGCAGCAGACCAAGAAGTGATTTAAAGATGAAAATGTACCAGTGGAAGAGTCTGCGTGAGGTTAATGATGTCCAGTTAACCAGTGAATACAGGGTGCAGTGGTGGGTACGATAATCACAACCAGTTATGAATCTTAGTGCACCATGATAGACAACATCCAACATCCGCAGGGTGCTTGTAGGAGCATTCATGTAGAGAATGTCACCGTAATCAATGGAGGGAAGGAAAGTCACAGACACAAGGCGTTTCCTGACATTCAGTGATAGACATGATCTGTTTCTGAAAAAGAAACCCAGTTTAACTTTCAGTTTCTTCACTAGGTTTTCCACGTGGAGTTTAAAAGAGAGATGTGAATCAATCAGGATACCCAGATATTTATAGGAATCAACAAACTCAATAGGGACACCATTTGAAGAAAAAATCAGAGGAGGATCTGCTGGAACCGCCTTCCTATTTGAAAAAAACATCCCTTTTGTTTTATCAGCATTTAGGACAAGTTTGAGACGGAACAAATCTGACTGGATGATGTCAAAAGCAGATTGCAGTAACAGGAAAGCCTTAGCAACTGTTTTAGCTCGGCAGTAAACAACTGTATCATCAGCATAGAAATGTAAGGATGCATCAGGGATGCAGTGACCTACATTAGCTATGTAGATTGTAAAGAGAGTGGGTCCTAAAACTGAGCCTTGTGGTACACCATTTTTAACTGTTAAATAGCTGGAAGAAGTACCGTTATGTTGAACACATTGCCTCCGATTGGAAAGATAGTTAGAAAACCAACCGATGGTGTGATCAGAGAAACCGATTTCTGAGAGCTTATGACACAGGATGTTATGATCCACAGTGTCAAAAGCTTTAGACAGGTCTAAGAAAAGTGCAGCACAATAGTCCTTAGCATCCAATGCTTCAACAACATCATTCAGAACCTTCAGAGAAGCAGTTGTTGTGCTGTGTTTTTTCCTGAAACCAGATTGATGGAGAGGTAAGATGTTAAATGAGTCCAGATAATTTTTGATCTGGGAGTTTATCAGTTTTTCTTGAACCTTGGCTAAGATGCAGAGTTTAGAGATCGGTCGATAATTGTTCAGTGAGGTGGGGTCACCTCCCTTCAGCAAAGGAAGAACAAATGCTGTTTTCCAAGCATCCGGAATGGTGTTTTGGCTTATGGACAGATTAAAGATGTGGGTCACAGGGACTGTGATGATATGAGCAGCCAGCCTTAAGAAATAAGGTGGAAGTTCATCTGGACCTGCAGATTTTTTTGGATCAAGATCATTTAACAGTTTATTTACCTCACTGACTGAGAACGGAGAAAAAGAGAAGGTGTGATTAACAGATGGTTGACTTGTAGAAGGGATTTGATTTGTAGAAGTTTGATTATTAGATAAAGTGGCTGATTTTCCGTTTGTAACTGTGTCAAATAATGAACTAGAAGCAACAAAATGTTTATTGAAACAGTTCAGGATCTCGTGCTTATTTGACACAGGAACAGAGTCAACAAGAAATTGTGATGGGAGGTCAGATGATTGGGGGGTGCCTGAGAGAGATTTAATGGTTTTCCAGAATTTTTTTGGATCATTTAGATTTTTGGAGGTCTGAGATAAGAAGTAGTTACGTTTTGCGGCTTTGATGGCAGTTGTGCATTTATTCCTTAGCTGCCGAAATTTCAACCAATCAGTGTCTGAGTGTGATTTTCTTGCTGCGGCCCAAAGATGATCTCTCCAGTGTAGGAGATCAGCTAGTTCAGGAGTAAACCAGGGGCTGTCACGGCCCTTTATCCTGAACTGCCGGAAAGGTGCGTGTTTGTTTACAAAGAGAATGAAACTATTATGAAAATAGTTCCAAGCAGTGTTCACGTCATTGATTTGTAGGATATGTTGCCAATCAAAGTGGGATAGATCCCAAAGGAATGACTGTTCACAGAAACGTTTCAAATCCCTTTTTTGAATTATTCTGGGCTTAGCAGGTGGAAGTTTAGTAGATCTAAGAGCTGCTATTATGGAATGATCACTCAGAACGTTAGCAAATACACCTATACCAGGAAATTTGTGAGGAGCATTTGTGAAAAACAGATCTAAGGTAGAAGATTTTTCAGGACATTTTATGTTTGGTCTGGTGGGAGAATCGATAAGTTGTGTTAGATTGAGAGATAGGCAACATTCCTTGAATTTATCACAGAGGGGGGTCGACTCATTCCAATCAATGTTGAAATCTCCAGCCATAACAATCTCATTGTGTTTTAAATTTCCTATGAATTCAGTCAGGGAAGACAGAGCTTCAGGTGTTGCGGAGGGGGGACGATAACATCCAACAACAGTTAAGGGCTGACCTCCTTTCAAAGTGATGTTCACAGCTAAAGCCTCAAACTGGTTTGCGATTGTTTTTTTAGATGCAATCCTGGCAGCCAAAGAATCTCTGATGTAAATAGCGACTCCACCTCCCCTTGTATTACGATCACAACGATAGATCTTAAATTCATTGATTGCCAGGTCATTTTTCGAAACAGATTTTTTGAGCCAAGTTTCAGAGATAACGATCACATCTGCCCCAGAAGAAGTGATTAGGATTTTCAATTCATCAAGTTTTTTTAGAAGGCTACGAGCGTTTACATGCAGAAAACGGAGACCTGAAATATTTTTGAACTCATTAGGTGTACAGTAGTTAGTGATTGGCCCTGGGTTTGGCTGAATCCCTGAGATCAATAACAACATTAATATCAGGCATTTACTTGACTTCTTTGTCAGTGATGTGTAATTACAGCAGTTAACAGTGTGACATTTTGCCCCCATAATTGAACCATGTGAAACATTGATGAAGACACGATCATTCAGAGCCCAAAAACAATGAAAGTCGCTGTGATGGGCAGATCCAGATGTGTTGATAAGATTCAGTGATTCCAGGTAGTCTGAGAACTGAAAATAAGGACAGTAATATGAATGATGCAGAAAAGTCTCTGACCATAAAGCGTCACAATTTAAGTGTGCAAACAGGTCCTTTGAGGAGGCCCAACTACAGGGGGTCCAGCCCCCCTGTGAATATGAATGGATGTGGTCCTGGTTAACACGAGCTGGATCCAGAATCAACGGGTAGAAACAAGCAATTTGCAGCAAACAGCAGAGTGTGATGCCAGAAATGCCTCTTAAAATTAAGGGCATGATTGTAGCCTGTATCAGGACAGCAAAGGGACAACAGCGTGAACAGCACCAAACAACAGCAACAGCAGCTCCTGATCCTCAGCGACGCACGATTCTCTCCGCCCGTCTGATCCACAAGTAGCTCCCCAACAGTGTGGAACAGGCACCAAACAGCAACGATCACCAAACAGCGACGATCCTGATCCTCCGCGCTTCACTTTCTGCTCGTTTGATTCACAAACAGCTCTCCTCCGCGCTTCACTTTCTGCTCGTCTGATCTACAAACAGCTCTCGGTGTGAAAACAGGCACCAAACAGCGACGATCCAGAACCTCCGCGCTTCACTCTCCGCTCGTTTGATCCACAACAGCCCACAACAACGAAATGAGGCTCTTTAAAGTTATCTGCAGCAGGTAAGATTTCAGCAGCAGCAGTTCAAACATCCGCACGTCCCTCAGATGAACTCAGATGAAGTTAACTGCAACAGGTAAGATTTCAGCAGCAGCAGTTCAAACATCCACACGTCCCTCAGATGAACTCAGATGAAGTTATCTGCAACATCATGGACATAACAGATTTACAGGTAGTCCTCGACTTATGATGGTCTCGAGTTATGACATTTTGCGGTTACGACGCATCTCCCATAAAAATAAATAAATAAATAAAAAATATTTTGAAATTTTTATTTTGAAAAGCCGAGTTACGCAGTTTCCGGCAGTTTCCGGCAGTTTCCGGCACTTTCCGGTTTTACTAGCTGTGGAGGCTACAGCTGCCCTGTACTCTCTAAAAAAGCTAAGTCTGGTCCTCTGGACATTCAAAAAACAAAACAAAACTGTTCATAGTACAACTTACTGTTACTGTGTGTACTGTGAACGCGGTTTTACGCCGTAAATGAATACGTACGGAGGATGGACCGAGCTGGACGGCGGTTTTACGACGTAAATGCAACAGAGAATACGGAGGAGGGATGGAGGAATGGCTTCACCAGCATACCAGTAGGAAATTAAAGAGGACCACAGATGCAAAATTCACTTTTTAATGTTTTTGTACTCAACTTTGGGTATTTACTTCATAAAAAAACAGTCCTAAGGCCAAAAAAATGCACCCAGTGGTTTATTTACTATAAGTATATTTATTTATCTTAGATAGAAACGGCGCCGATTGCACTTCCTGCGGTTTGTTACGTCACAAACCGCAGCCACAACCCACAGCCACAACCCATCCCAACCTTTGTCCCGCCCCCGTCACCTAGCAACCCCTGGTAATGCTCCACCCACGCGGTTCCTGAGTTCATCTCAGCCTGCACACTAGGTGGCGGTATGCACCTAACAGTTGTTTGCGATCCGCCATAAATCAAATGGAGAAGAAGAAGAATAGTTCATCTCAGCAGAATGGCTCCTAAAGTTAAATGTTGCGTTGTTGGCTGCATTACACAACATGTGTCGATACACACTCTTCCAGTCTCAGAGAGCAGAGATGCGTGACTTAATTTTATTTTTAATGGCAATGTCCCGGCGACATTACCGAAGAAGAATTACACTTCTTATATGATGAAGGACTACTTTTGCACAACTGCCAGTTTGGTTGAGTGGTTAGTGCAGTGGACCGCCACCCGGGAGACGTGAGTTCGCATCTTGTCCATTGCATTTTTTTTTTCCCCCTTTTTTATTTTTAAGCCTTTTGTTTCGGAGAAACATAAGGCTGACCCTCCTGGCGCAGATAATGGAGCACTAAGCAGATTTAAAATTGATAGTTTTCAGATGGGAACAGATGTGTGCATGTTTGTGTGAGTGTGTGTGTGTGTGTGTGTTTGTGTGTCGGGCCAGCACGGCTCCTCGGAGAAACACAGATAAAAAGATAGCCCCGCTGTGAGTGTGTGTGTGCGTGTGTGTGCTTTGCTCCCTCCAGCTCGCGCGCACAGGCAGAGGGTGGGAGAGTCAGAGGAGACATTACAGAGGAAGAATAAAAAATGACACGACAACTTGTACACTCTGATCTGTCGTGGTCCAGTTCAGCTCAGTCAGCTCGGCTCTGTGGTAGTAACGTGAGTTGACTTCCTCGTCTGCCTTTGGAGGGCGGAGTTAATGCAAGCAGATCTTTGAAGGGCGTGCCACGAGATCTCATTATCATAAACCGGTCGTTCAAAACGAAAGTTAAAAATGGCAGAATTAAAAAGGGTATAATTGATTATCTAAGAATTATTTTGTGTATTAAATTGAATGAACAGTGTCTGGTAACCCCAAAGAAATACCATAAAAATTTTAAAAATGCATCTGAGGTCCCCTTTAACTCTTTTTTTGCCCCTTCATTATGGCTCCCAAATGTATGTGTTTTTTTATAATTATGTAGGGTACTGTGTTAGGATAGGCTAAGTGCTTGGTAAAATACAGTACTGTACGTATAAGGTGAAGTATTTACGTATGTTCTGACTTACGTCGAAATTCGATTTACAACGCAGCGTAGGAACGGATCTCCGTCGTAAGTCGAGGACTACCTGTATTGGTAAACTGGACTCAGGAATGCAGATTTACGTGAGGACCCAAAGGTAAGACAAGGATTTTAAAATGCAAAACACACTGAACAAAAATGAGAATGCAACACTTTTGTTTTTGCTCCCATTTTTCATGAGCTAAACTCAAAGATCAGAATTTTTTATGTACGGTACACAAAAGGTATTTTTCTCTCATTGTTCACAAAATGTGTAAATCTGTGTAAGTGATCACTTCTCCTTTGCCGAGACAATCCATCCACGTCACAGGTGTGGCGTATCAAGATGCTGATTAGACAGCATTATTGTTTCACAGATGTGCTTTGGGCTGACCACAATAAAAGGCCACTCTTGTGCAGTTTTACTGTACTGTATTGTGGGGAGACTAATCAGCATCTGATCATCATTTTCCTCATGCAGTGCTACACATCTCCTTTGCATTGAGTCAATCAGGTTATTGACTGTGGCCTGTGGAGTGGTGGTCCACTCCTCTTTAATGTCTGAGCTGCTGGATATTGTCAAGAACTGGAAAACGCCGACCCAGAGCTTTCCAAACGTGCTGAATGGGTGACATGTCTGGTGAGCATGCTGGCCATGCAAGAACGGGGATGTTTTCAGCTTCCAGGAATTGTGTACAGATCCTTGCAACATGGAGCCGTGCATTATCTGATGCTGCAACATGAGGCGATGGTTGTGGATGAATGGTCCAACAATGGGCCTCTGGATCTAGTCACTGTATCTATGTGCATTCATAATCAATAAAATCCACCTGTGTTCACTGTCCATGACACACACCTGCCTGCACCATAACGCCACCACGGGCCACTCGATTCACAACGGTGACATCAGCAAACCGCTCACCCACACGGCACCATATGTCTGCCATCTGCCCTGCACAGTGAACACCTCTCCAACGTGTCATGCACCATCGAATGTGAGCATTTGCCCACTCAAGTCAATGCAACGATGAACTGCAGTCAGATGGAGACCCCGATGAGCGTGCAGATGAGCTTCCCTGAGACGGTTTCTGACAGTTTACAGTTACAAGACACAGGAAACAACATTATTGTTTGCCTTCGCCTTTTAGTGGCAGGCAATCATAAGGAAATGATGGCTAAAGAGTTACAGTATTTTCTGGACTATAGGTCGCACCTTTATATAAATCGCTTTGTCCAATTATCGTCAATAAATTGAGAAAAATCCATAAACAGGTTGCACCTTTATATAAGTCGCATCTATTATGCGTCACCGCTACGCGACGCGTCAGCGCGTCATTTGCCTTGCTGAAAATGACGACCACAGAAGCATGCACAGAAGGACTTTTCACAAGATTAACACGGTAAAAACTATTATTTGTTTGCTGAAAATTATAGCAAACATGTGTCTTAGCTTAACCGTTCCTTAATAAAGTCACTGACTTTATAGCACAAGGTTTTTCTGAGCTTAACCGGTTCAAATGGTCAAATCTGCTGGATTAAAAAAATATTTCGCCATATGCCCTCTTCAAAATGGCGGCCGGCAAATGGCGAAATACTTTTTTTAATCCACCAGATTTGACCATTTGAACCGGCTAAGCTCAGAAAAACCTTGTGCTATAAAGTCAGCTAAGAAATATATTTTTTCTCAGCAAAGAAATAATTGTTTTTACCGTGTTTTCATGGAAAGTCCTTATCTTCTGTGGCCGTCGCGGCCGCCATTTTGAAGAGGGCATATGGCAAAATACTTTTTAAAATCCAGACGCGTCGCGTAGGCCGCTGAGAAACATCCATAAGTTCACCCTCCATGTTAAAAACTCTTCGTCTGACTCTTCGAAAACAAGCAATAAGGCTGCAGAGTAACACACTGGCTGCTAACTGAGAGCGCTCGCTCTAGCAAAGAGACTGAGGGGACGCTTTTTTGTCACGGACCACATCCGGCGCTGACAGGATATGGTCTGTTAGCAGTCGTCCGGGCCTGTAAATACGTTTTTTCGTTTTTACTGATAGATAATTAGTTATTATCGGTACTGCATTTTAAATAAAAATAGCGCAAATCCGCTTATGAATTATAAAAGTTAGTCAAAACGCTGTTACGCTGACAAAAACGTTAGGTCCGCTGTAAGCGGATTAGCGCATTAGCGCTCCCTAGCGGTCGGAGGCCCACCATTGCATCTCATAAAGCTAGTCAGTTGTAAATATCCATCTGATTACGTTCTGTAAGTTTGATCAAAACCTGTCCTGTGGTTCTTGACCTATTTTGCTAACAAACACTGAGCTAACAGCAAAGTAGCTAGTTCATACCTCCAGAGCAGGAGGCCGGGCTGCGCAGACTGAGTCCGTCCAGAGGAGGCTCTCATTGGACACATGCGGTGAGAACGGTTGGTGTACCCTAGCGGACAAAGGTGGTACTGCACCCCTAGTGGCCGAAAGTGGTACTGCACCATTTTGCCAAAATGGAAAAACGGTCATATCTGAGCCAAAAATTGATCTAAAAATATGGGAAAAAATCCATAAACAAGTCTCACCTCTTTATAAGTCGCAGGGCATGCAAATTAGGCAAAAAGGTGCGACTTATAGTCTGGAAAATACGGTAGGTCTATTAGGTTGTTTAATATTATATTGTTATCCATTCATTATCTTTTCTCGCTTTTTCCTTTACAGGTTACGGGGTAATAAATAAATATGGCAGTACACTGCAATACTCTATACTGCCAGGATATTTGAGTGTTTCCACGGAAAGATGGAATACAGGTAGGCCCCGACTTACGACAGTTCCGTTCCTGCGAGGTGCTCGTAACACGAAATCTCGTATGTCAGAACCCGAAACACGAGTCGCTCGCAAGTTCGGATTTTTGGTCGTAAGTCGGAAAACGTATGCTAGCGCTACTACGAACACCCGTTTTTCAACACAAACGTACATACTGGTTCATAAACATGCACAGAACTTTGTTTACAAACGTTTAGCTAACACACTTTCATCTAAAAACACATACCAGTGCTGTATTTTCTGGACAACTTTACTGTTCGTTAGCCAGCTCGTAAGTCCGGAACCTCATAAGTCGATGCGCTCGTAAGTCGGGGAGTACCTGTACTCATCTATTTTCTTTAGCTACTTCTCTGTGCAGGGCCGTGGGGAAAACGGGGAGGGCCGTGCAGTGTGAAAACGGCTAGAGAGAGATGGGGCACACCCTGTGGTCAAAAGTCGATCCCAGAGCAAGATAGAGGCAAAAGAAACAAACATCCACACTCTCACTCACACCTAGGGACGATTTGGATTCAGTAAGTGATCAAACATACACATGAGAAAACCCACGCATGCAAACTCTGCACAGAAGAGGCTCAGGAGGGAGGCAAACATGTGACCTGCAGCTTGGGAAAATGTTTGTTAAATGAACACTTTGTTTGTGGTCAGTAGGAAAAAAAAAGTCAAATACAAAGCTGATCAGGAATTATGCAGCTTTTATGAATATGCATATCACACACACCCAAATGCATGAGCGACCATTTCCGACCTGCGATTGCCAAGTCTGCTTATTACAATCGACTTTGGGCTTTTTTTTTTTCTAAAGTCACTTGCAAATCTTGTGAGTTGCGGGTTGTGTTTTTTGGGGGGGCTTGTTTAGAACGTGAAGTTGTTTATTTGGGCTCGACTTTCTTTCCGAGTGAAACTAGTTCGTTATCTCTCAGCTCCGCACAATAAAGCAAAATTCGAGTGGTAATAGTTTGTCCCTTCCACGCCACCGTTTCCTGTTTATCGCTCCCGTCCAAGTTGGCGAGGAGGCGCACACGACATACACAAATATGTCTGTGGGCGCGCACCCCAAACACTCACACTGTGGCCGACCACTAGGGGGCTCTACTAGAGTCAGGATGTAAAAATATGTAGAAAAAAAATTACATATGCAAAACGTATTTTTTATCAGAGCTTAAAGGTCCACTGACATGATTTTTTTTACTATTCATAAAATTGCTCAATATATATATATATTTTATCATTTAAATATGTTCATTTTTGCAAACAAAATGATAAATCACTTTAACAAGAAAGTTCATACTCAATAATCCAGGTATCAAATCTGATAAGTCTCAATCAAGTCATCTGGACAGTTTCTTTTAGTCGAAACGTTTCACCCTCAGTCCAGAGGGCTTCCTCAGTCAGAGTTCCAGCATACCGATCCTCCCCCACCAAGCTGCAAACAACTTATGTGGACCAACCAGTTTGCTGGAGCCATTGATACCTGGATTATTGAGCATGAACTTTCTTGTTTTGAACCACTTTGGCTGTGGCTGCCTGCATGGGATGAGTCGACGAGGGACAGGACGGCCCCCAGAAACCATCTTGGCTCCAGCAAACTGGTTGGTCCACATAAGTTGTTTACAGCTTGGTGGGGGAAGATCAGGTATGCTGGAACTCTGACTGAGGAAGCCCTCTGGACTGAGGGTGAAACGTTTCGACTAAAAGAAACTGTCCAGATGACCAGATTGAGACTTATCAGATAAATCACTTTAATTTTGCTTTAAAAGTGATTTTGAACTTAAAGCCGTGTTTAATCATGGGGAATCCGATTACACGCGAACGCACCATCTGTGACGTAGTGAGAGGCAGAGGGCTCTGGTCTCTTTAATAGCGGACAATTTAAAACCCGACGAATTTATCAATCTATGTGAAGATTTGAGCTATTCGTCTTCATTTTGGGAAGCAGAAAATAGTTTGGGTGATGGAACAAGAAACAACAGGATCTAATTTAGGTCTGATTCTGTATCAGACTTACCTTCATGTCGAGCTGCTCATACGCGCGCACCGTGACAAGCCCAGAGCTCTGCCTGATTCTCTGTCACAGATGGTGCATTCGTGTGTAATCGGATTTCCCATAATTAAACACAGCTTGAAGTTCAAAATCACTTTTAAAGCAAAATTAAAGTGATTTATCATTTTGTTTGCAAAAACGAACATACTTAAAGCTGCAGTCTGCAGTTTCTGTAGTGCAGTCTGTAAGTTTTCTAAAAATACATTTTTAACATATTTCTTCACTCTGTCACTATCTCCTGACAGACTGATGTTAGACAAAGTAATCTTTGAAAAAACTATAGTCCCCTTGCTTCTCCAGGTGTTACTAAAAGCATTTTTAAATACCCACAGTGACCCGCCATTAACCAGCCAATAAAAACAGAGCTTCTCACTTCTCACGCTCCTAACCCACGCCCCCGCCTGTCCCAGCCCCAGCGGCCGCACACGTTCTCGTTCAAAGTATTGCAAAGCGATGCAAAACTGTTTTGTATGTGACACAAATGTATTAAATTCCCCTTCTTCATCCCTGATCTGGACTTTTCTTTTGTTTTTTTGCCAAAAGTCAAGTGATCGCTTCCTCCTCCGCTGACTCCATGACTGAAACAATGAGGAAATGAATTAATTTGTCACGAGCGAATTAAACTCGGGTTCAACGTGGCTGCGCGAGGCTCTGCAGATTTCATGGTGTTCTGGTGTGCTGGACCAGCGCTCCATGTTTTTATTTTATTTTTTAGAACGTTTTATTAACATATAAACACAGAAGATCGCAGCGGTAAGGAGGCTGAGCTGAATTTCAGCGAGAGCAAGGGGGAGCAGAGCCATATATGGCTCTGAGGGGGAGGGATCAGAATGCTTTCCCTGTTGAAATTTTTTCTAAGTGCTGCGTTCTACAGAAACTGCAGACTGCACCTTTAAATGA
>JBBPBX010025559.1:16122-28222 GCA_038048925.1 Garcialebias charrua
GTTCAGCATGAGGGAAGAGGCTGCTTTTAGGTTTTCAGCACCTGCATTGCGAGCTGCTAGTTTAATATTTTATTTAATTCATTTATTCATTCATTTAAAAGAGACAAAATAAAACAAATTCATCAAAAAGAAAACACTGAATGAAAAGAGTGCAGAAAGAAGAAAAAAATCTTATATCACCCCATTATTTAAAAGAATATATAAAATAACTTTAAACAAACAATCACTTAATCACTTTAATATTCACTTTAGAGCTAGGAATAAAAAATCATGTTTTCTGTCAGCAGAATTTAATCATAACTTTGAAACTTATCCAACATTAATAAAACTTACCTCAAGTTGCCTTTTTGGACATGCATGCATACAGTATGTGTACACATTGTACTTGAGAGGAGATTATTACAGCCTCATATAAAATCAATGATGATGATGATGATATCGGAACTGGATCGGTATCGGCCGATATCCAGTTTTAAATATCGGATCGGAAGCAAGAAAATGTGGATCGGTGCATCCCTATTTCACATGTGGAGTTGGACAGTGAATTCAGCGGAGAAGAGTCGGGCTCGGAACCGTCAAGTAAGTGGGGGCGCTGCTTGACAGAAGCTGAGTGTTTACAAATAAACGTAGATGTTTAACTTGTTAAAATACACCAAAATGCAGGAAATCTCATCTATTCAAAATCTTATGGGGGAGAGCCCGCCTGCTATTTGTGTTTCGGCATCAGTCGGTTTACAAATGAAGCCCGGCATAACCACATCTCTGTGCTACACATTTCCTTCAAGTTGTTTACACTCTGTGTGAATGTGCAGACATTGTTACAGGTCAAATGTCAGGTGCGGCCTCTTGTGCATTTGAGCGTGAAAATCATCTCCCATCTCTAAGTAAAACAACGTCTTGGCATAACTGACCAATGGACCAGGTTTCCTGCTGGATGTGAAGGTTCTGCGCTGATATAAGAGCCATGGCGGTCTGTAATCAGGTCCATACTCAGCCAGGATTTAACTGCACTTGAGGGGATGACTGGGCTTATGTGGATTTTGTTTCAAGGTTTCCTTTCAGGCAGATTTGGCAGCATGAGCCACAACACTGATCTTTCAAGTCAAAGCTTTGGTTTGAATTATTTAGATGTCAGCTTGTTGATTGCGCTCTTAAAAACACTTTGTTTTACTTGCAGTTGTAAAACCAGGATTTGAAACAGTAAGTGAAATATGAAGGACTGTCTGAGTGATGTTAGCAGAGGACAGGAATATAAATGATCTCCTTGAAAGAGAGTAATTTATTTTACTTTATGAGTGCTCACTATCGTTATCTGACTGAAATGATTCAAAGCAGCCCTCAGCTCCGTTACAAGTCAGAGCAGCAGACTAGCATTGTTAAAAACTTCTGTCTTTCTTAAAAGCTTTTATCATTTTAAAGAAGGCTAAGAAATTTCCACTAAAAACAATCAAATGACGCTTATTCCCGCGAACCAGATGTTTGACAGCAGGGCTATTCAACTGGCAGCCCACGGGTGACTTCAATCCGGCCCACTTCGGGGTGGGGGTGCTGTTGGATTCTGTTTATTATGACGGAGCTTTAGGGCCACTCTAAGAAAAAAAACTACATTGCCATGCTAAAAAAATTTAAACAAATTAAAAGCCATAATATTACAAGAATAAAGTCATACGAGACCTTTTTTTTTTTCACAAGTTGGATCCCCAACGCGACCAATCAATCAATCCAGTAGGCGTGTCAGCAAATGACCAATCCGAAGCTAAATGCTCTTTACCTGCAGAGAGCTGCTGCAGCCCATCAGAGCGTACCACCTCACTGTAAGCAGGTTCAACGTTCTGATAATGATCTGATGCTGATGTGATAATAACAGATTAACTGTCTCTTTATTTGTAAAACCAATACCTACGGTAAGTATAACTTAACAAGATGCTCAACATTCTTCATTTTACCACAGTTAAAATGTGGTAAACCTGCTTTATCATGTCGGAGTTTGGATAATTTACGACTCATTTAGCTTCGGATTGGTCATTTGCTGACACGTCTACTGGATTGAGTGACAGGTCCTGTCATGAATCTGACTCTTGGAAAGAAAACAAAAAACAAGAGAGCTGCAAAAAGTCTTGTACGACTATTCTCGTAATATTAAGACTTTATTCAACTTTATTCTCTTAATTTTATGGCTTTCAATTTTTTTTCTTAGCGTGGCCCTAAAGCTTCATCGTAGTTTACTGCATTTATTAATCACTGCAATAAAATAAACACATTTAAAAGGTAACAGATCATTGTAAACTTTGGTTTATTTACATAATGACTTTAATTGCTGGACCTCGGCATTGTAGGAAGGTGCTATACAAATAAAGTTTATTATTATTACCTCCAGTCCGTGAGCTGCTGGCTGTCAGGAACTGTGGCCTCCTGAGCGTGTTATATCTAGTCCAGAGGCCAACAGCCGGGCTGCTGCTGATCTCATTGATTAGACTCTTTATGTTTACCAGGATGTGCACGCTGTAATGAACGGTGTGTCAGCTCCCCACCCACCCAGCTCACTCCCCTGTGCCCTCAACACCTTTTGCTTTGTGTCAGAAACACCTTCTCTGACACCCCGGGGTGTCGAGCTGGGATAAAGAACTCATGATTAGGGCTGGGATGTCTTCTGATGCTTTGAGAACTGAATGAGCATGATGGAGTTAAAGCACAGCTCGGACCAACAAGCTGCCAGACTGTGTTGATGATTCGGATGCCTTTCATGCCAGCATTTAAACCAGCGGCGGCCGCCACTAGAGGGCGCTAGGGGCGCCGCCCCTCCTTGGAACTGTAGCTCTTCACCATTTGATTTTTTTTTTTTAATAAAAGTGAAATAATAAAATAAAAATATTTCGAAATGTATGCATATATGTTTTTAGTTGTGTAGGATAAATATTTTATGAGTAATGATTGTTTGTTTCAAAAAACGTTTTCTGATTGTGACGTACTTCCGGTTCCCCGCTGGGCGCCGCCTGCGGCTTTTCCATTGAATCTAATTATAACTAGCGCGCTAGCGCATGCGCAGTTTATGTCCCATCTGTCCAAAACTATTGGACTGTACAGGTCGCATTTTCCGTCGCCCTCGAGCCTGGACTCGTCTCGTATCGCCGCGGTTCGACAGCGCTTCCGGTTCGAGCCGAGGAGGGAGGGGGAGTGGTGGACCATCTCTGTTTACACTCAGAGCTGATAAACCATATCATCTTAAGCTGGTGAAGATTCTCAGTCGTCCAGGACATGATAAAATCAAAAAAGGCGTTCAATACAAGATCAACTGGACTTTATTTGTTACAGAAGACGTTTCGACCTCTATCCAGAGGGCTTTCAATTGAAAAAGCCCTCTGGATAGAGGTCTAAACGTCTTCTGTAACAAATAAAGTCCAGTTGATCTTGTATTGAACGCCTTTTTTGATCATATCATCTTAAGTGGACCGTTGTAGACGTTTTGGTCAGACCTTGAAAACAACATTTGGCTCAGTCTCATAGAATATGGTGAGATGTCATGCTCACACTGCGTCAGTGACTCTCAGCACAAGAGCTCAGCTCAAAACCTCCAAAAGTGATGGAGTGGAGACATTTTAGTGTTGAGTTGCTGTGGCAGCTCTGCTGGATGAGTTCAAAAGTGGCGCAATGTGTCACTTGAAAGGCTCCGTCTTCAAAGCTCCAAACAGACGGAGGCTGTAAACAGATGCTGCTGCATGATGTGTGAGTGTGCTGATTGGACCGTGCTCGTTGTTTTCCTGGTGACCTCCCACTGAGCCTCTCGCAGGCCAAACTCCAGACTGGATTTTCACTTGGCTGAAGTGTTTCTGTCTCCGAGAGTCCAGCCTGAACCTCCATCACACATAACGTTCTAGTTATTTGTCAATAAGCGGCTGGCAGCTCAGCCGTGCTCTCTTCACGTTAAGAGATAAGAGACTAAATGAAAACTAGCCTTACGGGTCCAGTCGGCCGATCGTTTCCAGTTGGAAATGCTCCTTTAAGTTCTAGTTTCTTTCTATAAGTGGTAGCTGTTTAAGAAAGTCCTGGTTTTAGTTCAATGGGGAAATTATTTATGGTTTAAAGCAAAGGTGGGCGCCAGACCGCAAGGGAGCGCTAAAGCGCTAATCCGCTTATAGCGGACCTAAACAATTTGTCAGCGTTACAGCGGATTGACTAACTTTTATAATTCATAAGCGGATTTGCGCTATTTTTATTTAAAATGCAGTACCGCTAATAACTAATTATCTATCAGTAAAAACGAAAAAACGTATTTACGAGCTCTTAAATCAACCGGACGACTGCTAACAGACCATATCCTGTCAGCGCCGGATGTGGTCCATGACAAAAAAGCGTCCCCCTCAGTCTCTTGGCTAGAGAGAGCGCTCTCTCTATAGCAGTTAGCAGCCAGTGTGTTACTCTGCAGCCTTATTGCTTGTTTTCGAAGAGTCAGACGAAGAGTTTTTAACATGGAGGGTGAACTTATGGATGTTTCTCAGCGGCCTACGCGACGCGTCAGCGCCTCATTTGCCCTCTTCAAAATGGCGACGGCCACAGAAGCAAAGGACTTTACAACAAAACACGGTAAAAACAATTATTTCTTTGCTGAGAAAAAATATATTTCTTAGCTGACTTTATAGCACAAGGTTTTTCTGAGCTTAACCGGTTCACAAAATGGTCAAATCTGCTGGATTTAAAAAAGTAGTTTGCCATTTGCCCTGTTCAAAATGGCGGCCGCGACGGCCACAGAAGCGTAGGACTTTACAACAAAACACGGTAAAAAACAATTATTTCTTTGCTGAGAAAAAATATATTTCTTAGCTGACTTTATAGCACAAGGTTTTTCTGAGCTTGACAGTTTCAAGAAATGGTCAAATCTGCTGGATTTAAAAAGGTAGTTGCCCATTTGCACGTTAGCGCATTAGCATTAGCGTCCGCTAGAGTTGCTAATACATAAGCGCTTTTGAAATTGCGGACCTAAATAAATTAATAAGTGCTTTAGAAATAGTGGAACTAATTTTTGGATTAGCGCTGCCCAGCACTGGTTTAAAGGGTTTGGCTGCTAATAAAATGCAGGCAGAGAACAGTCTATTAGTTTATCACTGCAGCTGGCTTTTTGTTGTTTTTATCAAACACGGACAAACTTAAAGAGAATAAATAAAAAACGAGCATTAGCTTGGCACAAAATTTTTTTTTATGTTTAATCAAAACACAATAACAAATCCACATTTTATTTAATTACTTTTTAATATATCCAGATGGTCTCAATATACAGTAAAGTAGAAAAGTGCCATTCTCTTTGAAAACGTAGTGAGAACGTCGAGTGACTCGACTGAGATCTGTTATAAGGAAGCTGAAACCGAACTGAGTTAAATCGATCAGAATCACATCAGCAAAACTAAATTAAAAGCTCAAATTAGCAGAACCGTTGCTCAAAATTAAAACCACAGAAACATTAGCTAAAACCTAAAAAGAGCTAAAAGGTCGATGAAAGCTAAAACCAGCAGAACAATAAGTACAAACTAAAAAAGTGTGTAAGTGTCAGAGTTCAAGGAATCACAAGGATTTCTGTTGGAGAAAATGCAAAGAAAGTTAAATAATTGAAATATATATATTTTTAAAGTCACAGCTGTTATGTCCAGACCAAGCTGATTATTTTTTTTCAAAATAACTGAAAGTTTGCCGAGTCAGCATAAAACTGATGGAAGAAAGTACAAACAGAAAAGATTTTTATTACTGTTAGACGATGTAAACTACAAAGCGGTCAGGATTATCTGCTCACATCATCCAGATTAGGTTTAGGAGTTTGTTTGAATGGCAGTGGCGGTGCACAGTTTCTGCTCCTCCCTCCTCTCTGCTCCTGATTCATGAAACTGGTTTGATCCTCCTGAGGTTGGAGGGACAAAGGCCCGGCGCTGTGGGACCCCCTCCTCATGTGGACAGCACGAGTGGGGCGAGCTCCCTCCTCTTTCACTCTGTGCCTGCAGTTTTACAGCAGCAGAAACATAGTTCCAGTTTGCACATAAAATATCATAAATCACAGTTTATATTCTAGTTGCTTTTGATCTTTACGATGTATGAGATCATTCCAAAGGATTTGTCCCAATTACACGTGGACCCTTTTGCAAATAAATTTCATTTTCATATTGATTTAAATTCACCTTTTGAAAAGCTGGGTGTGTGATTAAAGCAGGTTTTCTCAGACCGTGCCCCCCCTCATGTCTGACGCTGACTGTGGTGACAGTTAAAACCTGCTGCAGGTATGTGTAACATTATCTCCGTAAAGCTGGTTTTCATCCTCGACGTAGATTATCGATCATAAAAAGACATGAGTTATTTCATTATAACGAGCCGCAGCGGTTCTCCTCTGTGTTGCTTGGAAGGTGAGATGTGGAGTCAAGAGGCTGCATGTTGATTCCAGCTCAGGAATGGAGAGCCTGTGTGTAACAAGTGTGTGTGGACAGGCCTGGCTGGTCCTGCTGAAGCTCCACAGCTCCCACACACACACCCACCCTGTGCCCATTCACAGCCGACAGCCGTGTGAAACACATCCAGTCCCTCTGGAAGCACCATCCAAGCCCTGTGGATTGTAAACCAGGCACGCGGAGCCATCTTTGAGCTGTTTACTTGAACACATCTGAAGGCTCCAGGTTCCCAGCGGAAGACGGTTTGTTGAGGTCTACATTATTCAATATATTAACTACATTACTCAACATATTAACTACATTATTCAGCATATTAACTAATTATTCAACATACTGTATTAACTAATTATTCAACATATTAGCTGCATTATTCAACACATTAACTACATTATTCAACATATTAACTACATTATTCAGCATATTAACTAATTATTCAACATACTGTATTAACTAATTATTCAACATATTAGCTGCATTATTCAACACATTAACTACATTATTCAACATATTAACTACATTATTCAGCATATTAACTAATTATTCAACATACTGTATTAACTAATTATTCAACATATTAGCTGCATTATTCAACACATTAACTACATTATTCAACATATTAGCTGCATTATTCAACACATTAACTACATTATTCAGCATATTAACTACATTATTCAACGTATTAACTACATTATTCAACTTATTAACTGCATTATTCAACACATTAACTACATTATTCAGCATATTAACTACATTATTCAGCATATTAACTACATTATTCAGCCCAATAACTACATTATTCAACATATTAACTACATTATTCAGCATATTAACTACATTATTCAGCATATTAACTACATTATTCAGCATATTAACTACATTATTCAGCATATTAACTAATTATTCAACATACTGTATTAACTAATTATTCAACATATTAGCTGCATTATTCAACACATTAACTAATTATTCAACTTATTAGCTGCATTATTCAACACATTAACTACATTATTCAGCATATTAACTACATTATTCAACGTATTAACTACATTATTCAACTTATTAACTGCATTATTCAACACATTAACTACATTATTCAGCATATTAACTACATTATTCAGCATATTAACTACATTATTCAGCCCAATAACTACATTATTCAACATATTAACTACATTATTCAACTTATTAACTACATTATTCAGCATATTAACTAATTATTCAACATACTGTATTAACTAATTATTCAACATATTAGCTGCATTATTCAACACATTAACTACATTATTCAACATATTAGCTGCATTATTCAACACATTAACTACATTATTCAACATGTTAACTACATTATTCAACATATTAACTAATTATTCAACTTATTAGCTGCATTATTCAACACATTAACTACATTATTCAGCATATTAACTACATTATTCAACGTATTAACTACATTATTCAACTTATTAACTGCATTATTCAACACATTAACTACATTATTCAGCATATTAACTACATTATTCAGCATATTAACTACATTATTCAGCCCAATAACTACATTATTCAACAATTAACTGCATTATTCAGCATATTAACTACGTTATTCAGCATATTAACTACATTATTCAGCATATTAACTACATTATTCAACAAACTACATTATCCAACAGATTAACTACATTATTCAACATATTAACTACATTATTCAACATATTAACTACATTATTCAACATATTAACTACATTATTCAACATATTAACTACATTATTCAACATAATAACTACATTATTCAACATATACTACATTATTCAAAATATTAACAACATTATTCAACATATTAACTACAGTACATTATTCAGTTCAAGCCCTAGTACAGACAACATCAAAAATGTGGGTGGGATAAGTGAAGCGGTCACACCTGTCTCCACCCTCATCTGCCCCACTCTGGGCCTTTTCAGCAAGGCCCTTAACCCACACCATCTGCTCCCCCGGGAACCCTAGATATCAGCTCTCTGCTCCACACAGAGGGCTGTGGTAGCTCGTGGTCTGTGGTTGTGTCAGGAAGGGCATCCGGCGTAATAACAATTGGCAAGTCTTCGTGCGACTAGTTCGCTGTGGCAACCCCTGACGAAGGGAGAAGCCGAAAGCAGAGGAAAAAATTTCAACATATTAACTACATTATTCAACATATTAACTAGATTATTCAAGGAAACTGGTTCCAGAGCTTCTCCACATCGAGAGGAGCCAGTTGAGGTGGCTCGGGCATCTGGTTAGGATGCCTCCTGGACGCCTCCCTGGTGAGGTGTTCCGGGCATGTCCCACCGGGAGGAGACCCAGAGGAAGACCCAGGACACGCTGGAGGGACTATGTTTCTCGGCTGGCCTGGGAACGCCTTGGGATTCCCCCAGAGGAGCTGCTCCAAGTGGCTGGGGAGAGGGAAGTCTGGGCCTCCCTACTTAGGCTGCTACCCCCGCGACCCGACCCCGGATAAGTGGACGAAAATGGATGGATGGAACTAAAATATTCAACGTATTAACTACATTATTCAACATATTAACTACATTATTCAACATATTAACTACATTATTCAACATACAGGTAGTCCCCGACTTACGAGTGAGTTCCGTACTTATGAGTTGCTCGTAAACCGGAAATTTGTACGTCGGAACAAGAAACACGTGTTCTCGTAAGTCCGGATTTTCGCTCGTAAGTTGGAACATTTATGGTAGCGCTACTACGAACACTCGTTTTTCATCAAAAACATTCATACTACTTCATAAACATGCTCAGAAATGTGTTTCCAAATGGTTAGCTAACACACTTTCATCTAAAAACACAAAAAAGTGCTGTATTTTTTACAAATTTACTGCTCGTTCGCCAGCTCGTAAGTCCGGGACCTCGTATGTAAGAGTGCTCGTAAGTCGGGGACTACCTGTATTAACTACATTATTCAACATGTTAACTACATTATTCAACATGTTAACTAGATTATTCAACATGTTAACTAGATTATTCAACATGTTAACTACATTATTCAACGTATTAACTACATTATTCAACATATTAACTACATTATTCAATATATTAACTACATTATTCAACATATTAACTGCATTATTCAACATATTAACTACATTATTCAACATATTAACTGCATTATTCAATATATTAACTACATTATTCAACATATTAACTACATTATTCAACGTATTAACTACATTATTCAACATATTAACTACATTATTCAATATATTAACTACATTATTCAACATATTAACTGCATTATTCAACATATTAACTACATTATTCAACGTATTAACTACATTATTCAACATATTAACTACATTATTCAATATATTAACTGCATTATTCAACATATAAACTGCATTATTCAACATATTAACTACATTATTTAGCATATTAACTACATTATTCAACATATTAACTACATTATTCAACATATTAACTAAATTATTTAACATATTAACTACATTATTCAACATATTAACTACATTATTCAACAAATTAACTAAATTATTCAACAAATTAACTACATTATTCAACATATTAACTACATTATTCAATATATTAACTACATTATACTGTACAACATATTAACTACATTATTCAACATATTAACTACATTATTCAGCATATTAACTACATTATTCAACATATTAACTGCATTATTCAACATATTAACTACATTATTCAATACAGTATATTAACTACATTATTCAATATATTAACTGCATTATTCAACATATTAACTACATTATTCAACATAATAACTACAGTATTTAACGTATTTACATTATTCAACACATTTACTACATTACTCAACATATTAACTACATTATGCAACATATTAACTAAGATATTCAACATATTAACTACATTATTCAACATATTAACTATATTATTCAACATATTAACTACATTATTCAACATATTAACTACATTATTAATCAAAAAAGGCGTTCAATACAGGATCAACTGGACTTTATTTGTTGCAGAAAACGTTTCGACTTCTGTCCAGAAGTCTTTTTCAATTCTGAATGAATGAAAGCTGTGAGAACGAGAAGCTTTCATTCATTCAGAATTGAAAAAGACTTCTGGACAGAAGTCGAAACGTTTTCTGCAACAAATAAAGTCCAGTTGATCCTGTATTGAACGCCTTTTTTGATTTTATCATGTCCTGGACGACTGAGAATCTTCACCAGAATAACTACATTATTCAACAAATTAGTTACATTATTCAACATATTAACTGCAATAGTCAACATATTAACTACATTATTCAAGATTAAGATGTTTGGGTTTTTACAGAAAATGTTCAGTATTTTTTTATTTATTTAGTCGGGAAATTAATTATTTGCATTTTTCTCATTGCACATGTGAAGCAGAGAGCTGCCATCTACCCGAGGAGCAGCTGGGAGGTTAAGGGCCTTGCTCAAGGGCCCAGATTGGGGTAAAGGAGGGTGGAGGCAGATGTGAGTGTTTTACCCTTTCCACCCACATTTTGATGTTGTCGGTCCGTGAGTTGACCCTTTGATCAGAGGCCCACCCTGTCTAACCTCTGCACCACCACTTCCCCTACAGTAGCATTTTTTGCTTCTATTTTTTGAAGAACTATAAAAAGAAGGGAACAGCCAAAAGAAGAAAGAAGTTGTGATTATCTTAAATGATGGTATAGTACATGGTGTTGTCGGAATTGTTGTTATGAATATCTGCTTTAAAGTACTCACAAATAAATGGCAAATTGCCTTGCCTTAAAATAATAACTTAAAGTTATGCTGCATATGGACAGAGAATAATATCATGTTGCATTTCATAATAAAAATAAAATATGATTTTATTCTGAAAGTAACATCAAAGGTTACTTTTAGAACCCATAAAACATTTTATTTAATTTTTGTCTTGATTTTAAACTTTAGATGTTTTCATTTGTTATTTATGACAACAGTGAAATAGCAAAATAATTTAATCAGTATTCCGTTAATGTTGGTCCAAATCTTGCTGCTCAAATACCTAAAGCTGATAATGACTCAACTCAAACAATCAAGGGTTGTGTAAACAGCATATTTCTTGGTGAAAATGACGAGGAAGAAATAATGAGATGTTCATAACAACTAAATTTAGAACCAGTTTGAAAGAACGATGTACCTCGATACAAGGAGTGAGATTCTGGAAAAAGATATTAAAAGTGCCAAGTCAATGTACATGTTTAAGAAATTGATAAAGTTTGGATTGCTAAAAAAATATGAAACTGTATAATGTGTACTCATATGAATTGTTGTTCTAGAAGGATTTAATTTTTTGTTTTATTGTTTTACTAACTGAAGAATGTTATTGTTTGAATTTTATTTATGAGAAAAAAAGGGGCAGATATTATAATAATATTTTTCTTCTCTCTGCAACCTTTCAATAATTGGTTTTCTTTTCTTTTTGTTGTTGTTGTAAATATAATTGTTGTAAATATAATTAATTTGTTTTTAGGATATGAAATGAATAAATAATTATTATTTTTATTATCATTATTATTTGTACTGACATCAGGTTTAAACACACTGAATGCATTAGAGAGCTAAATTAAAACTCTATGAACTGCCCCGTGATATTTGGACTTCAGAATCTTTGACAACACCCCCCCCCCACACACACACACACACACACACACACAC
>JBBPBX010025560.1:0-38781 GCA_038048925.1 Garcialebias charrua
ATGTTTATTTTTTTATTTAAGCTTTTTTCCCCCCAGATAATTTCCCCTGCTTTGTACTCATTTCTGCTTCTTTCAGCAAACATGTTCCTTGTGCTTCCTGCTAATTTAAGCTTGTTCTACCTTTTCAGCTACCCTTTTTAGCAGTTTTTGCTAATTTCAGCTGTTTTCAGATAAATTCAAGTTTTTCATGCCTCTGCTACTTTGAGCCTAATTAACTTCATTCTGCTAATTTTAGCTTATGTTCCTTCAAACTTTTCTGCTATTTCACCTACTATTTAGCTGTTTTTCTGCCTTTTAAGCTTTTTTCAGCAATTTTTTGCTGAAAAGCAAAAGCATCTAAACCTGCTCATTTCTGCTTCTTTCAGCAAACATGTTCTTTCTGCTTCCTTCTGCCAATTTAAGCTCTTTCTACCTTTTCAGCTTCTTCCTTTTAGCATTTTTAGTTAGATTCAGCTGTTTGCGTATAAACTCTAGTTTTTCGTGGTAATTTCTGCTACTTTGAGCATAATTACCGTAAGTTATTTCTGATAATTTCAGCTTGTTATGCTCCTTTTAGCTTTTTTATTCTGGTTTCAGCTTTTTCTGCTGTTTCAGATACTATTTAGCTGTTTCGTGCTATATTTAGCTTTTTCAGGTAATTCCACATTTTTGTAGTTCATTTCGGCTCCTTCCACTTACTTCTGGTAGTTTAAACTTCTTTCTGCCTTTTCAGCTACTTTTAAGCTATTTTAGGTAATCTCCTAATTTTTGTGCTCATTTCTGCTTATTTACATATTTTTCAGCATATGTGTTATTTCTGCTTTCTTCTGCTAATTTAAGCTTGTTCTACCTTTTCAGCTACTTCCTTTTAGCATTTTTAGCTAATTTCAGCTGTTTTCAGATAAATTCAAGTTTTTCATAATAACTTCTGCTGCTTTCAGCCTAATAAATTTCTTCCTGACAATTTCAGTTTGTTATGCTCCTTTCAGCTTTTTTATGCTTGTTTCAGCTTTTTTTGTTGCTATTTTAGCTACTATTTAGTTGTTTTGTGGTAAATTTAGCTTTTTCATCTAATTCCATATTTTTAAGCTCATTTCAGCTCCTTACACTTCCTTATGGTAGCTTAAGCTTTTTTCTGCCTTTTCAGCTATTTTTTTTAAATAATTTCAGCTTTTTTAAGCAAATTTCCTTATTTTTGTACTAATTTCAGATTATCTAAACCTAATTCAGCAAATATGTTAGTTCTTCTTTGTTCTGCTAATTTAGGCTTATTCTCCAATTTCAGTTACATTTCAGCATTTTTAAGCTAATTTCAGCTGTTTTCAGATCAATTCAAGTTTTTCATAATAATTTCTGCTAATTTCAGCCTAATAAATTTCTTCCTGACAATTTCAGTTTTGTTATGCTCCTTTCAGCTTTTTTATGCTTGTTTCAGCTTTTTTTGTTGCTATTTTAGCTACTATTTAGTTGTTTTGTGGTAAATTTAGCTTTTTCATCTAATTCCATATTTTTAAGCTCATTTCAGCTCCTTACACTTCCTTATGGTAGCTTAAGCTTTTTTCTGCCTTTTCAGCTATTTTTTTTAAATAATTTCAGCTTTTTTAAGCAAATTTCCTTATTTTTGTACTAATTTCAGATTATCTAAACCTAATTCAGCAAATATGTTAGTTCTTCTTTGTTCTGCTAATTTAGGCTTATTCTCCAATTTCAGTTACATTTCAGCATTTTTAAGCTAATTTCAGCTGTTTTCAGATCAATTCAAGTTTTTCATAATAATTTCTGCTAATTTCAGCCTAATAAATTTCTTCCTGACAATTTCAGTTTTGTTATGCTCCTTTCAGCTTTTTTATGCTTGTTTCAGCTTTTTTTGTTGCTATTTTAGCTACTATTTAGTTGTTTTGTGGTAAATTTAGCTTTTTCATCTAATTCCATATTTTTAAGCTCATTTCAGCTCCTTACACTTCCTTATGGTAGCTTAAGCTTTTTTCTGCCTTTTCAGCTATTTTTTTTAAATAATTTCAGCTTTTTTAAGCAAATTTCCTTATTTTTGTACTAATTTCTGATTATCTAAACCTAATTCAGCAAATATGTTAGTTCTTCTTTGTTCTGCTAATCTAGGCTTGTTCTCCCATTTCATCTACATTTCAGCATTTTTAAGCTAATTTCAGCTGTTTTCAGATAAATTCAAAATTTTCATAATAATTTCTGCTACTTACAGCCTAATAAACTTGTTTCTAATAATTTCAGCTTATGCTCCTTTCAGCTTGTTTTTTGTTGTTGTTGCTATTTTATCTACTATTTAGTTGTTTTTGTGCTAAACTTAGCTTTTTCATCTACCGGTAATTCCATATTTTTTAAGCTAATTTGCACTTCCTTCTGGTAGCTTAAGCTTCTTTCTGCCTTTTCAGCTATTTTTTTTGCAAATTTCAGCTATTTTTTTGCTAATTTCAGCTATTTTTTTTGCTAATTTCAGCTATTTTTAAGCTAATTTCCTTATTTTCTTACTAATTTCTGAATATCTAAACATAATTCAGCAAATACAGTATGTTACTTCTTTTTCGTTCTGCTAATCTATGCTTGTTCTTCCATTTCAGCTACATTTCAGCTTTTTTTTAAGCTAATTTCAGCTGTTTTTCAGCAATTATCATTCACTCTGCATTTTAGCAGGAAATGCCGTTTCTCTCGTCAGGGGTTAATGGTCGTACCCTCACGGCGTCTGTCCTCGGTGACACATCCATCGTGACATTTACTGCACGGCCCTTCAGATAAACACCTGATGAGATGAAATATTGATTTTCCTCGCCGTAATCTCTCCGTCTCCTCGCGCACACATCTGCGCCCACCCAATAAAAGTGTGTCGCAGCCTCCGTGTACTTAAGGCTCGCGAAGGATGCGGTTGAAACGGTTTGTGTGTAGCGGGCGCAATCGTCCGTCGCGGCCTTTTATTTTCCTTTTCCATATTTCTCACGGAGCTGACGGGACGAGATAAGATTCCTCCCGGACGTCGCTCAGACGAGCTGCAGTTTGGAGTTCGTAGAGTCAATGAATCGAAGGGCCCAGAAACGTGGGACACGTCTACAGGTGTTTCTGTGTTTCTGGATTAGCTCGCGTCTCTTGTGGGGAACTCGTGCACCTGAACACCACGTGGTCCCGTTAAGCCCAGAGCAAGCGTTGAGTTTTCTCCTTCCCGTAGCCCCGTGGACAACAACGGCTTTCAGAGCGCTGGAGACGGTCCAGTTGACATTACAGTATCCGCTCTCTGCCGGCGACGCCGTCCTCCTGGCTTCATTGACCCGTAAACACTAAATTGTGCTGCAGCCCTCAACTGGCCGAACACGTCGCGGGTCAGCACCTCTGCCGTCCCGGTTTAGCAGCTCAAAACTGCGCCGGTGTTCCAGCTGTCGTGCACGTTGGCTCAAATTTCATGTCCAGAGAAAGGATCTGGGGAAAAGAGTGACCGCCTGCCCTGCTAACCTTTAGTTTCATTTACCGTATTTTCCGCCGTATAAGTCGCATTGTCCAATTATGTCCAATAATTAGGAAAAATCCATAAATATGTCGCTTCGCCGTAGAAGTCACACCGTCACCGCTGGCTGACGCTACGTGTCACCGCTGACAACCCGGAAATGTGGACCAGTGTTTTGCCCTGCTGCATATGGCGGCCACAGGAGCGTGCACGGAAAGACTCTAACAAGATTAACACGGTAAAAACAATTATTTGTTTGCTGAAAATTATAGCAAAGATGTGTCTTAGCTGAACTTTTCCTTAATAAATGAACGCAATTGTCAAATCAGCTGCATTTAAAAAGTAGTTTCGTTACGTGCACCCGCTCGGGTGGGACCGATGCATTTCTTTAAAATTTAGCAAGATAAACACTTTAAAAAATATATATATATTTTTTGCTGGCATTATAACAAAAGTGTTTCTGAACTTAAGCGTTCCTTAATAAATTTTGAAATTAGGCAAAAAGGTGCGACTTATACGCCGGAAAATACAGTACCTTAGTAAAGTTTTTAAGGTTGCTATGTAACGCTTCACTTTTTGCTATGCTCTAAAAGTTGACGTTCTACCAGACGGGAATCCTCAGGGCCTTCTACATCTTCAGAGAAGGCCTAAAAATATTCAGCACATACAAAATTTTACCGTATTTCTCGGCCTATAAGTCACAGTTTTTGAATAATTTACATGCCCTGCGACATACACCGAAGCAACGTATTTATGGATTTTTTCCCACATAAACCAATTTTTGGCGGAGATATGACCGTTTTCATTCATCCAGACATTGAAAATATTGAACACTACAATTTTCAGCTGCTAGATGGCACTCGAGTAGTATGGCATGCCATTGTGTCATTTAGTAGTTAAAAGTGGCTATTAATGACACAGTTGGCTTCACCTTCATCCAGGAGAAATGCAGCTGATTTGACCATTGAAGTGGATTTACTAAGTAAAAGTTCAACTGACACACACCTTTACTATAATTTTGAACAAATAATTGTTTTTAAGTGTTAATCCTGTTAAAGTCATCCCGTGCATGCGGCCGCCATTTGGCAGCCCATCGATTTTTGGCACAACACCTGCACACGTTTTTGGGTTCGGTCCACATTTCTGGGTTGTCAGCGGTGACGCGTAACAAACGCGACACGTCAGCGGTGACGCATAATACAGTAGATGCACCTATACGGCGAAGCGACTTATGTATGGATTTTTCCATTTTATTAGACATATTTGGACTGATGCGACTTATAGGGCAGTGTGACGTGTACGGCGGAAAATATGGTACATGTAAATTTTTTATGTAATGTTTATTTTATATGAGCTACATGATTTAAATTTAGTTTTCTTGTTTCGCTTGTTATTTTTTCCTTTGTTAAACTACTTTGCAGCTGAGAAAGAAATGTTTTTATTCGTTAAAATGCCAACATCCAATCGTGTTTGAAGGTTCGTTCTCATTGGTCAGGACTTCACCATCAGGAGAGAAGGCGGAGCTTAGTCAGTGGGAAAACCAACCAGTGACAGTGTTGATGTAGATTGGGCGGGACCAAAACACGGTGCTCGAGGAGCCACCAAACAAACAGTGGCTCTTCAGATTGAAGAAGTCCTTTGGATGAAGGACAAAAAGTCTCAGCAAAAAGAAACCATCCAGACGACCCGACTGAACATTGTTGGACTACGCAATTTGATTATTATTTTTTTGTTTTGTTATTTCTTCAGGCTAGAACATGAGCAGGCGGGACTGATGTTGCAACACCTTGTTGCAGCCGGAATTTTTTTTTTTTTAGGGACGCACAAAACCATTAATCCATAACTATATCGGTTATTTTTTCTCTTTAACAGAGTGAACATTTTGAGGTGCATTTTTGCTAAAATCTAATATTTTATTCGAAGACCACTAAACTGAGTTAACTCACGTTTTGAAAAATATACAAGGGAAACGTCCAGCACACGTTTAATGTGTTGCACTTCAGGTCAACCCAGCTGAGGTGCGTTTTGACTCTCACCTTGACATTCACTTTATTTCTTAAAGCTCGCATCACTGCGGGACAAGCGCCAAAAAGAGTTTGGGCAGCTGCAGGAGTGTTATTTTGCCAGAGTGTTTTTGTTTATCTTGGTTATCCACCTGGCCTCACTGTTAAAATACTTTGGAGGCCTGGATGAGTTCAGTGTTAATTAATTAGATCACTCTATTGGAGGGCGTTGTGAGTCCGCCTATAAATAGGTTGGATGCAGAGATCTAGCGGGGGGTTACATTTCTCCTCCCGCCCCTCGCCACTCAGGTCGTCACTCCCGAGGGAGTTGCGTTGTGATGTGAGCACAGGTGCGTGCCCGTTCTGTCCCAGTAGACTAAGCTGCATGTGATCGGTTGGCCATGGAGGGTTTACTAGTTTAGCTGGATTTTGTTTTTTGTGACTCTTTTTTTTACGTAGGATTTGACCTGGTGGGACCGGTTGTCCTGTTTTCGTTTTTTTTCCGTTACCTTAGGTGGGAGTTTGTCCTTAGTCCGATGCTGATAGGGGCTTCGACGGCCCTATATGGGGTTGGCCCCCTATGATATCGTTTTATTCTTTTGGGCCGGCTCACCAGACCTACCTTTCCGTTGAGACTTTGTTTTGTTTTTTGACAGCCTGTTTGAGTGTCTCCCTCTGTGACACTCATGGTTTCTGCTGTTCTACTTAATTAGTTTTCTCCACATGTGGGGCCTGCTAGTAATGGTTTGAGAAACATTGTCCTACATGAGGTGATTACTTTCTGCCATTTTCATAAAAATTTGCTCAATGGTTCAATATATTTTGCTAACAGACAGACACATCCAAACACGGACACAAATACAAGAAAGGAAATACGAGCTTGTGGTGTTCCCCTCTCAACAACACGTTCCTAATAAGGAAGGTATTTCAGTTTAAAGTAAATTGTTATGGTTGTTTTCCCACTCCCTTCTTTTTCTGCTCTACAAGTATATAGGATTATAAAATACTTGGTTAGTATTTGGCATTACCACTACTTGGTTAAGAAAATAGAACATTTACCCCAATTTATTTACAGTATTTATTTTTAATCAAAATTGAGCACCAGTAGGGGACACTCCACGTGGATACAGGAAGTTGTGCTTTACCCATTCAACTAATTCAAATGTTAGATTTTTTTCCACATTTAAGAAACTTGTGGGCAAATTCTTAATAAAGTTATAGCATAAGTTGAGGTTATTCTTAATGGTTGTAATATATATTTTACTTAGTGCCTGTTTGCATTACAATTGATGATTTAATTTGACAAAATACCCACATCGTGAATGTTTTCCCATCAGCCATTGCTGTAAAGGTCACATTTCCATTAGCATTTGTTTCTTGAGAGATTTGGGGGTTTGAAAAAGGCCAAACGGTGCATTCTCTACACTGCCTGAACATCTACGAAAGCTTCAGGTGATGTCAAGACCTTTGAAGTTAAAACTTAACAGGTGCCATTGCTAGTGCGGTATAAGTCAAGAACCATCACAAGTACTTTTATGTTTTCATTGTGGCAATGCAGCGACCGGAAAATCTGTTCACGATGACTAAAAGGAGTGAAGTGATCTGTACAACGTGGCATTTTCTCCTGTAAGTACATTCTGTCTGTGTATCCTGTAGGGACAAGAAATGCCATCTTACTCACACGTATATAAACGGCAGAGCTGGAGTCTACTAACAGCCAAGACATACGTACACGGTTTCCCACATGCTGCATCTATGACACATCTCCCCCCTCATGCTGTGTCCCCAGAACGCTGCATCTAAAAACGTGATAATGACTCAATGAGCGGTCTAAGCTTTCATCACAGCTCTTCTTGTGCTTGGCAAACAACAGGCTGTACAATGTCACACCTGTCTACCACCTTTTCTTACCATAGCAAATTAGTCCACGCATTGCAAATTGCCTTGCACTTTAAAGATCCTGGTGAAAGGCTATTTTCGCCAATCCCTAATGCAGAGTGGATTCTGTTGAGGAGAAATACACTTTTTAACTCGTGTTTTGTGTCATTACAAGAAAAAGCACCTACCTTTGGAGTTTTTTTTGGAAATGTCATACTGGGAGGGAAACCTCAGGGCAGAGTCAGAACTTGCTAGAGGGGTTAAGCTATGTATCCTCTCAGACTTGGGGTCCTTTAGGGAGGACCTCAGGAGAGGCCTGTTCGCATTTCCCATCTGGAACCATTGATATGACCAAACCACAGAAATGTCAAAGAAAATGGATGGACTTGTTTACCATCCATCCATACTGTACATACGTCCGTTATCTTCTGCATGTTCTGAAGTCCGGGTGCAGAGGCAGACATCACTTTCCACAGCCACCTCTTTTGGGACAACCCCAATGCCTTGGGACAGTCTTGGAACATAGTCTTGGAACATAGTCTTGGAACATAGTCTTGGAACATAGTCTTGGGACATAGTCTTGGGACATAGTCTTGGGACATAGTCTTGGGACATAGTCTTGGAACATAGTCTTGGGACATAGTCTTGGAACATAGTCTTGGGACATAGTCTTGGAACATAGTCTTGGGACATAGTCTTGGGACATAGTCTTGGAACATAGTCTTGGGACATAGTCTTGGAACATAGTCTTGGGACATAGTCTTGGGACATAGTCTTGGAACATAGTCTTGGGACATAGTCTTGGAACATAGTCTTGGAACATAGTCTTGGAACATAGTCTTGGAACATAGTCTTGGGACATAGTCTTGGAACATAGTCTTAGGGACATAGTCTTGGGACATAGTCTTGGAACATAGTCTTGGAACATAGTCTTGGAACATAGTCTTAGAACATAGTCTTGGAACATAGTCTTGGAACATAGTCTTGGGACATAGTATTGGGACATAGTATTGGAACATAGTCTTGGGACATAGTATTGGAACATAGTCTTGGGACATAGTCTTGGGACATAGTCTTGGGACATAGTCTTGGGACATAGTCTTGGGACATAGTCTTGGAACATAGTCTTGGAACATAGTCTTGGAACATAGTCTTGGGACATAGTCTTGGAACATAGTCTTGGAACATAGTCTTGAGACATAGTCTTGAGACATAGTCTTGGAACATAGTCTTGGAACATAGTCTTGGGACATAGTCTTGGGACATAGTCTTGGAACATAGTCTTGGGACATATTCTTGGGACATAGTCTCTCGGTTGGCCTGGGTCTTCTCCGTGGTCTCCTCCCAGTTGGTCATGCCCGAAGCACCTGCCCAGAAAGCATCCTTACCAGATGCTCAAACCACCTTAACTGGCTCCTCTTGATGTGGAGGAGCAGTGGTTCTACTCTGAGTCTCTCCTGATAACTGAACTTCTCACTAAGAGAGAGTCCAGCTACCCTGCAGAGGAAACTCATTTCAACCTTCTGTGTCCACAATCTCATTCTTTCAGTCTCTACCCAGAGTTCATGACCAGAGGTGAGGGTAGGAACATAGACCGACCGGGAAACTGAGAGCTTTACCTTACAGCTCAGCTCCTTCTTCACCACAATGGACCAGCACAGAGTCCACAATACTGCAGGCACTGCACCAATCTCACGCTCCATTCTTTCCTCACTCATGAACAAAACTTCGGGATACTTGAACTCCTCCACTTGAGGCAGAACCTCACCCTCGACCTGAAGACTCCCTTTTCCAGTGAGAAAACCTGTTAACTAAAAGTTACTCATTGACACGCGAGACAAACGTGAAATAATGCCGTAGAATCACTTGTGACTAAATAAGTCAGAGTCTCTTCAACGTTTTTAATTCAATTTATTTTTCATCGTTTCAAAGACACGTCTTGACTTTTTAATGCGAACGCATTAGGAGACGGCGCTTCTCTCTTGCCAGCCAGTTGACGTGTGAGGGTTGTGATGGAACAAATGGGCTGGAAAGAAAAGGGCCCATGGGGGGGAAACCCAGCTGGTCTCGTTCTGGCCCACTGCTGTAATCGTCCTCTGTGGTTTTGCTTTGGAACATGTGTCGCAAATGGCCTCGCGGTTGGCATAAAATCTGGGGCCGGTTTGGGTCATGTGCATGGGTGAACCCTGGACGTGTTGGTTCTAATGAGGGGTTAAGCTATGTATCCTCTCAGACTTGGTTCCTGCAGATGTTCCAGGCCTGACAGTTACAGCCACTTGTTCACTGTTGTGTGTTTGTGATGCACATGGCCATTTATCCTGAAACGTATTAGAAAGCATGTTTTTTTTTAGAGTAGGGACTTCAAACATACTACACTATTAAATGGGTCGTTTAAACCCTTTGAAGTGAGCTTCTGTGGAACGACGATGATGTTTCCCTTGTTGTACGTAGCTCTTTGAAAGAACATCAGTTGGAGAAATGGACCAAACGGACAAGCCCGGGGCGGCCGTGGCGTAGTGGTAATGGCAGTCATCCCCCGATCGGAAGGTTGGCGGTTCGAATCCCGGTTCCCCACACCATGTGTCGTTGTGTCCTTGGGCAAGACACTTAACCCTGAGTTGCTCCCGGTAGGACTGGAAAGCACCTTGCATGGTAGTCTGCCGCTACCGGTGTATGAATGTGTGTAGCATTCAATATGTGTAGCACTTTGAGATTTTCACTAATGAAAAGTGCGTTATAAATTAAATTCATTATTATTATTAAGTAAACAACTATGCTTTAGTCCATCAGAAACATTACGAGTTCCCTCCTGGAAGTGCACCAGGCTGTACAGGAGGTGCTACAGCTAGCGGCTGCTGCTGGCGCTATTTGTGCTTGCAAATAACCACAAAATCCTATAGGACATAAACTCCGGTATAAAAGCAAACTTACGAACACTGAGCACGATCTCATGCTCCGTAGAAAAGTCTCCCGTGATCTTTTTGTGCTTGAACTCTGTAGCTGATTACTTTCGGCTACTACCGCACCAAATTGTAGCTAAATATTTGTAAAATTTTACCAACTTGTAGCCGTTTGAACAGCTCTTGCGACCATTCTCAATTGGGTTTTCTCCAAACCTGTCACTGTAACAAATTGTACTGGGCGATAAATTCTCAGAAATTATTGCGATAAACGATAATATTGTTTGAAATTTGACAATAACTAGTAATTATTGTCAGATTTAAGGAGACATTTTTAATTTGTTTTGCATGTACAGTAGTCCAATTTTTCAGCCACTGGATGGCAGTGTAAGACTGAACCGAAGGATGGATAGTGAGGGAGCGAGCAACGTGTCTCTAAGAGCGAGCAACGTGTCTTCCGGCTCTTGGCGAAGCAGGTCGCTTCTCTTTCTGCTCCTCTCCTCCCTAAAGTTTTCCTCCTCCCTGCTTTTGCATTTTTGTCTCGTCTGCAACTCTTCAGTGCTCACTCGAAGCAATTTGAAAAATGGATTTAATTGCGTGGGCTGTCTCCTCTATCGATAAATTTTTTCCACGAAGCGCTCCGGACCAGGAGAGCCGGCGTGCCCCCTCGACACGCATGCGGTGGGCTACATTATGGACTCGTGGGGAGAATGGAAGCTAATGTGTCTGACCGTTCTTTCTGTCGAAGACGTGGAAGATCTGTGGATAATTGGAATTTTGGTAGCAGCTGCTCTGCTTTTTGGCTTAGGCGGAGGTTTCTGCTACTGGAAGCTGAGGAGGACTACCGCGGCGATCAACGCGCTGGCGAAACTTCCTGCTCAACAAGATTCTTTGATCCGGGCTGTGACCTCAATGACCCAGCTGTTGTTCGAGCTGAATCGCACGATGGGAACAGTGGTGGACAGCCGCGGACCTGCAGTGCGTTTTGGGACTCGTTTACAGCCGACCGGGTTACATCAGGGGGCAGATGGGGATTTGTAGCTCGGAACCTCACATGATTCGGCGATTTGGACCTAGACGGCACCTGGACTTCAAGGCTGCAGTTAGAGTACACTGTGGCCTGCCCTGGAAAAATAAATAAAGCAACTATCTAATCGGGACTCAAGCAACCTTGAAAAAAGGCTGACTGCAAACTTCTCCTGGAGTCTGAAGCTGTTGAAAAACTGTCGCTGCCCCCCCCCCCCCAGAGGTCTCTGTGTGCATTCAGATGGAGCCGAGCTGAGACCATCTGCAGACTGTGCTTATCTGAAATGATTACAGACTTATCTCCCTGCTACGCCACCATGCAACATGTCTTTGTCTTTATCCGTGCTGAGCTGGTAGAGTTTTTTTGACTTTATCATAGAATGTCCTAAGACAAAATGTGATAGATTCTTTTTTGAATACCAATGATTATCCGACTGTATGTTCCTTTTTTCCATATCTGATTGTTGGCGGCGCAATTTAATTATTGCTGCGGCTTTCCGTGCGTACGTCCCTCTTAGGATGGTGCGCGCGCCAATTGCAACACTTTGTACCTTTGTGCAAATATGCCAGTAAAGATATCTATTCTATTCTATTCTAAGAAAACTGGGAGGGAGGCCCCTTGACGTGATGTGGGCTGTCTCTCTACGGTTCTCAAAATGGCGGACGCTCGGTGTGGTTTGATCTCTTTAGCATTTTTCACACAAAGCTTTTAATAAAAAAAATCAGTAAACAAGTTCTCAGCTTCTTTTTGCAGAGAAAAAACAACTTTTTACACGAAGGCACGAGTTTCAACTATGAATTTTGGCACTTCGACAACACCAAGGTTTTTTTTCCCCCGAGGTCGGCCTGTTAGCTTAGCTCGTAGCTTAGTTCGTAGCTTAGCTTCTCAGCTTAGCTGCTTTTAAGGATCCAAAAACGTGATTTTGGACGATTAAAACATATTTTAAAGAAAAAAGAGAAGGTTAGAGGTCAATGAAGAGCACCGGAGTTGAACCTTTTGTCCTCCTTTGACCATTGCTGACACTCTTTTTTTTGTCGCTCCGTCCTACCTGGACTCTCTTCTTCACCTCTTTACCACACTTCCTGTCGTCCTAAAGTCCTTGAAGTCCTGCACCTTTGAGACCTCTGCTCCTTCAAGTGCACACCTCTTCAAGTTCTCTTCCACCTGTTCCCTGTTCTCACCATGGATTGCATTGTACATATCTAAAAAGGAAAATTTTGGTGTTTTATTATTTATTTATTTTTACGGTCATAGTTCATCAGTTGAGGGTAATTAACCTTTTATAATTTTCTAAGCATTTTGTTAATCTAATGACTCTTGAGGTATTTTGGTGACAGACTCAGACATGAACAAACATCCAAGCGTCTGCATGAAACAGTTTCCTCTTCTTCTTTTTTTTTTCCGGTGCACATTTTCTCTCTGAACATTTCACCGCTGCGTTTGCACACGCTCTGTCAGGGTTTCTCCCTAAATCAACTTCTGAGGGACTGTTCCCGTCAGAAGCCGAGGCTCTTCTGTCAGGACGTGACACCGGTGGAATCTGGCAGGAGGATAAAACCAAACCGCTGATGTTTCCATGATGCAATGCCGGCGTAAAATGGGTAAAGGCATCACGAGCAGCCCGAAGCTCTCTCTATTTATTTATTTATTTATTTGACTGGTGTTTATCCAGCGGTTGATGCGTGCGCTGCTTCACAGCTCGGTCGGGGTGGGGAGTGACGATCATTCGATCTGCACGAGCATCACAGATGACTTGAACTCATCAAATCCAGTGAAAAAAGTTAACTTATAAAGACAATTTAAACTAAAAATAACTATTCTGTTGTTAAAAAAAAACTAAATACAGTATGTTGTTGATTTTTAATAAAAACTTAAACGTGGATTAGTTTGTTTTTTAACTTTAACTTTTTTAACTAATCTTTAAAAGTTATTTAATTTAAACAAAAATATATGTGAACTTCGTATTTGGATTTCAGACTGAGATACCTCTAAAATATTGACTACCGTAATTTCTGGACTATTGAATGCACCTAAAAGCACTAAACTGAGCACAGTATAAGCCACGCCCACTAAATAAAAAAATTTAAAATGTTCATTTGTAAGTTGTACTTTGTGTATAAGTTGCAGGTGTCTACGTTCAGGGCTTAATTTGTAAACCAATCGATCCTGGAACGCAAACAACGGTCGGGTCGGGTGGGGGGTAGGGTCTGCTGATTCAGTGATAAGGTGTGTCCACTACAGTCTCAGCGAGACGAAGGTGTATCCCTACAGTCTTATGCGGGGTTCCCACCAAACGCGTTTCACGCAGCAAAAACGCTCCTACCGCACCGTGTTTGCTGCTTGTCAACAGACGTCTGTTCACAACAAACGCGTCTGATGACGCGCAGTGGGAGCAGCGTCTGGCACCTTTTCCGGTCGGGTTTGTTTTGTTTTTTTGTACACCAAGCAGATAAGATCAGCTGTTCGTGAGCCTCGTTACTACTTGAGTGGGTTTTCTACGAGTCGAACTGCAGCTCCGAAAGTCTTTGTTGAGATTAAAACTTTTTTATGTTTGGGGTGATCGTACGCTCGAGCGGACAGCGGCAACTGTAAAAATGCCAAGTTTCTTACCGGAGGCTGGTTTCTTCATGGAGGCTCGTTGGGTAAGTTTGAAAAGTCCAAAAAAAGTCCCGTCGTTGTTGCGTCATCACATAGCAGAGTCTCTCCCGATTGGTTGCTGCGACGCGGCGAGCAGCCAAAGTAGGTCAAAGTTCATTTAGTTGAACTCCGGCAGTCGCTGCCTGGACGCGTTGTGGGCGCGGAAAAGACCTGCCGCGCCGTGCTGCTCGGACTGCTCAAGACGCGCCGCGTCACGCTTCGCCGCGAGGTGCCGCTCCTCCACATAGACTTTGCATGTAAAGTGGCTGCTTCGGCTGCCTCAAACGCGTTCGGTGGGAACCCGGCATTAGAACCAGGGTCTGGTCCACTACATCCCCCCCTTTTGGAAGTCATCGCCCATCCATGGGGATAAGTTCTAACACGAAAGGATACCACCAAATGTCTCTGATCTTGATGTAATCCAGCAAGTGGAAAAAATGTTTGAATAAAGTAGATTGGTGTATTTGAACAGGTTGTTAAACATCTATGTTTACCTAAACACTCCGCTTCTGTCAAGCATCCTACCACCCCACCCCACCCCGTTCCGAGCCGACGTTCACCCCCACCACTCTTTTAAGGCCGGAGATTTTTTTAAGGTTAGAGACGGAAATGCTTACCTGAAGAGGCAGATCATATGTTACGTTAAGAAGTCGTAAGTGGCTGTTGTGTTTAAAATGAGTGTTTATGTAATTATTTTCAGTTTACATATCGAGTATACGTTTTGTTTGTTCAAGTCCATCAAATTTGTTCATAATTTTATTATTAGTAAGCCTGTGAGTTACCGGATCTGAGCTAACGGTTACCTGAATACGCACTGTCAAAATAAGAGTTCCCGTATCCTGTTCCGGCAGGCTCAGATTAAGACCTGGTCATGTTGCAACATGGGATATTTACACAGAAATATATATTTTTAACTTTTAATTAAATACATACCAGTAACATACACAAATCCGTACAGTAATGTTTGTTTTTCTGATTAAATATAAATAAATAAATGCAGTAGCTTACCAGGAAGTCACCGAACACTATCTTCATTCCTCCTGTGCACTAAAACCTCTGAAGTCGTCGTCTTCGGTGTCAAAACAGCCTCAGAAAAACTTCTTCGCACACGTCTGTGTTCTTTCTTTCGTTGTCGCCGTCACATTCATCTCGAGGCAAATTCACGATTTGATTCACGTTCTTTTCAAGCGGCTGCAAATACCTCGTGTATAACGAGGTTCGGTTCAGTAGGCAGGGCGTAGTGCCCTTCTTGTATAATGGTAGGGGAAACACTGGGTTGTCTCACTTAGCCACGAGGAACCACCCCCCAAGAGAGACGTGGACAGTAGTTCTGTTGCAAAACTTTCCCTCCATTTCGGCAGAAAGCAGCAGCTGGAAGCACTGTTGCCTTCTGGGTAGTGTAGTTCTTATGACTGGCCTTACCAAATGTAGGGGTACAGGTGACGGTCAGATTTACTGACTGTACAGTACACCAGATGTAAAATGAGCAGGATTTATCCTGACACAAAATACCATTAATAATTCACGGGTTCTCTCTTTTTCGGATTAATCAATACATTTTGTGACATGAAACGTTAATTATAGTTGGCACACCAGAGATGCTGCCATTTATTTTAACAAATCATAAATTTACATCATAACATATGTACAATGATTGATCGATCAGATTCTTTTAATTTAAAACGTCAGCAGATTTAAATTTTGGACAACAGAAACAAGTAAATAAGATGACATATTACTTATATCTGAAGGTTCTTTAGCTTAGTGTTACTGGCAAAATAACGAGGATAGTTAAAAGGAAGGATGAAGGAAGAGGAGTGGTATTATCTTGAATGTTTCAACCAGATACGGCACACTCTTCGGCCGGCGTCCGCTGGAGTTCTGTCCGCTAATGAACATCGACTTTTACCTTGCAAAAATTCTCTGTCCAAGCTCCGGTAAAGTACGGCCAACCTTAAACGTGCACGGATCGTCCATCCAGCTACGTTTTGTAGGCTTCCAGCTCTTTCATTCTCCAGCGTCAACCGAACCGAGGTAGTGGCACTGGTTCCGGTTTTAGTTTTCAAGATAAAGTATTCCTTGAGAGGGATATGGTTCGAGGTGCAGGAGGAGCAGGTCCTTTGCCTGGGGGTCCCCTCTGGGACCACCCTTGGTTATATGGATTACCGTGGTATACATATTTTTCACTCTTTGGAAATGCTGCTAAAAGAAAACAACAAAATGGCGGTGCCTGTCCGAAGTATATTTTTTTCGTTAACCCTTTATCCCGTACTGTCCCAATCACGTAAGTAGTATTAGAGTTCACAATCGTGTGTCTTGTACAATCTTAGGTGAAAGAGCGAGTCTACAAAAGTCGAACCGCGATGTAGCGACGGACTGCTGTATGGGGCAGCTATGTGAGCGCACGGGTGTGATGAGGCTAAACATTTTGGTGGCATGAAGCTCGTTAGCTCCTCAAAAAAGAAAAATCCATAAATTAGCTACATTATTGTTTGAGCGTGTGAAAACATGTAGTGGCTTATAGTCCAGAAATTACGGTAATTTTTTAAAATTTGTATTTTTATGTAGTTTGGGACGATTATTGTCTTTTTTTCTTTAAAGAGCATGAATGATCATGAAGTTAAAGGACAACTGAAGTTAATCAAAGAAAATACTTCTTAGTTTTAACCAAATACAGGTAGTTCTCGACTTACGATGGAGTTCCGTTCCTACGCTCCGTCGTAAAGCGAATTTCGACGTAACTCGAAACATACGTCCAAACTGCACCTTATACGTACAGTACTGTATTTTACCAAGCACTTAGCCTATCCTAACACAGTACCCTACATAATTATTAAAAAAACACATACATTTCAGCTTTTTTGTGTGCTTTTTTTAGAGAGTACAGGCAGCTGTAGCCTCTGTAGCTAGCAAAACCGGAAACTGCGTAAATCGGCTTCAAAATGAAATGTTTCAAATCTTTTTTATTTTATTTTATTTTATTTTATGGAGATGCGTGTCGTAACCACGAAACGTCGTAACTCGAGGACTACCTGTAGTCGTATCCTTACACCCTCACCCTTCAATACAGAAAGAGTCGGGTCATCCCTCCCTCTTGGCAGGAATGGTCCGTGTAAGACGGTCTAAGAGCAAACAGTTTGTTTTTTAATTACGTTTGAACTCAAAATGAACAAACTGCTGCAGAGTCGGACACAAACGGCATCAAAACGATCTTCCTGTAATTTCAATGCACTCGGAGCGCGTCAAAGCGAGCGGCCTTAAATTGGACGCTAAACAAATTGGCATTTGCTTTTCCCCGCGGTGCACGGCAAACACGAGGCGCGTCCGGTCATTGTACCGCGTTCCAAAGGTTCTCAAACGCCACTCCTGATCAGCGCGTTTCCCTCTGCCAGAACGAGCGAGCAATTAAAGCTCGTTGGACTCGAGGAAGACGAGCGGCGCTCGGCAGGAACGACTCGTTGAAATGACAATTAACACCTGCTTGTCACGCGTCCCTCCAGGCTCTGGAGAGATTTTCAAACCGCGTTAAATCAAAAATGCTGTGTGAAAGCACATGTTTGCACCTTCTGCGCCCTAAAGCCCAGTTATTTTTAAAACGTACCGTATTTTCCGGTGTATAGGTCGCACCTTTTTATATTTTTTTTTCAAGGCCTGCGACCTACGGTATACACCGGTGCGACCTATATATGGCTTGTTATCACTTTCGGCGAAACACATTTTTAAATCCAGCTCATTTCACAATTACGTTCATTTATTAAGGAAAAGTTCAGCTCAGACACATATTTGCTATAATTTTTATCAAACAAATAATTGTTTTTAAGTGTTAATCTTCTTAAAAGCCTTGCTGTGCGCTCCTGTGGCAGACATTTGCAGCAGAGCTAAACGTAGGTGCGACCTATCTAGGGATTTTTCCAATCTATTGGTGATAATTGGATGGTGCGACCTATACACTGGTGCGACCTATACACCAGAAAATACGGTAACTCACAGAAAACAAAACTCATCTGAGGAACACCGTCTGTGGCGGAGGCTATTCTCGCCATGTGCAAACACTTCAGGTCTGTTGTGAGACGATCAACGATGCAGAATCGGACGTCACAGAGTAAAACCTGGACTACCGTATTTTCCGGCCGATAAGTCGCATTAGTCCAATTATGTCTGATAAAGTGGAAAAATCCATAAACGTGTTGCACCTACATGGAACTTCACCTGATTATCTAAAGGACATTCTTGCTCCATATTCATCCACCAGGTCTCTACGATCACAGAACAATAATCTACTTCACATTCCACAAACCAAATTAAGGACCATGGGAGACCGGGCATTCTGTGTGGCTGCCCCCCGCCTATGGAACTCCCTCCCTGACTACCTGAGAGCTCCACAGTCACTGGTTGACTTTAAACAAGGCTTAAAGACTTTTCTTTTTAAGCGAGCCTACTCTGCCTCCACATGATTTTATCTTTGATCTTAGTTGATATTATCATTATTTTTAATTGATTTTATTATTGATTTTTGTTGTTTTATCATTGATTTTACTTGATTTTATCACTTGTTTTTACTTGATCTTTGATTTTAGTTGCACTTGTAGCACTTTGAGATTTTTGTTAGTGAAAAGTGCGTTATAAATTAAATTCATTATTATTATTATTATTATTACCTCCGTATACGCGTCACTGTTGACAACCCGGAAATGTGGGCCAGTGTTTTGCCCTGCTGCAAATGGCCGCCACAGGGGTGTGCACGGAAAGACTTTAACAAGATTTTTAAAGATTTTTTCTTCTTCTGCTTCCTTTCATTTTAAATTTGTTTGTCCTTAATAAATTCTCGTAATGGTCAAATCTGCTGGATTTTAAAAAGTAGTTTCGCCACGGGCACGCGCAGCGAGCAGATACGCATAATTTCTTTAAAATTTAGCAAGATAAACATTTATAAAAATATATTTGTTATATATATACATTATAGCAAAAGTGTTTCTGAGCTTAACCGTTCCTTAATAAATTCACGTAATGGTCAAATCTGCTGGATTTAAATTGTTTCGCTTTGACGTCTTCCAAACGGTCGCGGAAATAAATTACAGGTAGTCCTTGACTTACGACGTTTCGGACTAACGAATGCATCTCATTATAAATATATATATATTTTTATTTTCGTTTATTTCGTTTTATTTTATTTTCGTTTATTTTCGCTAAAAGAGTTAATGGCCTACCAGGATGCTGTTGATTCTCCTCTGTCCATCCGCTGTACCTGTATTCCGTTTTCCGTTTACGACATAAAACCGTGTTCACTGTACAGTACAGTATTCCTTTGCCGCCCCACCGCGTAAAGTACAATATTTTCCGGCACAGCACCGCGTACAGTACAATATTTTCCGCTGCTGCTTTACGTTTACGACGTAAAACGGGTCCATCTTACATCTGCAGGCACGTTTTAACTTAATGTTACTGACAAGATAAGGAGGAAGAGAAGGAGGAAGGAAGAGAGAGATTTATCTTGAAATGAGTTTAACCAGAAACATGGCAGCTCTTCGGCGACATCAGCTGAACGCGGTCCACTAACAGAACATCGACTTTTTACCTTGCGAAGACGATCAGTCTCGACTCCGGTAAGTAAGGCCAGCATTAAACGTACACGTATCGTCCGCCCAGCTACATTCAAGCAGGTCTCCCTGCGTGTTCCTCTACAGCGGTCCCAGCGTCCGTTTCAAGTCGGACCGAGGTAGCGCGTCTCTTGTTCCGGTTTGGTATTCAAGATAAAATATTCCTCAAGAGGAGGAATTTTCTTCAGAGGTTTGGAGCTTGTAAGCTCGAGTGGGTTTACAGTGGTGTGCTGTTAACCCTTGCTGAGGACAGAGACCTTTGGCTCATGGTCAAAGTCCCACAGCTTAAGGGAAAGTTTTGTTTAATCTGAACTTCCCAGCAAAAACCTGAACGTTCAAGGAAGTGCATTTATAAAGGGAGCTTGACATCAGAGCATTCACTCCTTCCTATTGGTTTGTCAACCAGGAAGTAGGGGTGGTTTAGTGGAAGGTCAAGGGGTTTATTGGCACTTTGAGATTTCTATTAATGAAAAGTGCGGTATAAATTGAATTTGTTATGATGATTATTATTATTATTATAAGTCAAGGAATGAAAGTTGTTTAGATCAGAAGTGAAGCGAAAGACAGATTAGAGTGGAGCCAGCTTTATGGTTAAAAACTGATTAACTGTCTATAACACTTTTACACAAATACTGAAAGTTCATTTTGACATATCCTTGACTTGGACAGAGTCTTTGATTATCAAAATATTGAACAATAACAACGATCATGCAAATAACACAAGGTTATGCTTTGATTATATTTGAATTAGAACCAAATAAAAGTATCTTGGTGATTTAATTTGTGTCTTTCATTCAAATCAATGGAATAAACACTGTCCACTGTCTTTTTTTTGAAGGTTTTCAAGAAAAGATGTTTCACTGAGAGGTTCAGTGAAACAACGTGTACCACAGAGTTTACAGAGACCAAGGTGTACCACTACGCAATTATGGAGTCAGAAAATGCATTTATAATGGGATTTCCCTGTGGTAATTTTTTATTTTCTTTAAAGAACACTTGAGGGCGGTAAGGTTGCAGTGAGTTCATGTGGTATTTGAGACAAATTCTAATAAAATAAAATACAATTTTTGAAGAATATTCAGACTTTGTCAGAACTAAATCATGTTAGTTGACTGCACGAAAAAAGAAAAATTAAAACGCGCACTGCACTAAAATCATAGATATACGTTAGGATCTGATATGGTGATATCTCCGTATCCTTCACATTATATGTACAATTTCTGGGAAATTCCGTATCGCATCCCTGGCAGATTCAGTTTTCGGATATCCCCGTATGCGGACTACAATGGATCCTGAAATCCGGACACTTCATCTGCGGCAGATCCAGAAAATATGTTTATGTTTATGTTTATTAAATTTGTTCATTTTTTTACAAAAGAAACAATACAAGGCAATCTCATAATGATAGTGTACAAAATGTAAAAAAATGAAAGGTGGCAGAAAGAAGAATAAATCTTATTATATCTGCCCCTTATCTCCAACAATCAGATTAAACAACAGTAGTCAAACCATGTAAACAATAATAATCTTCAACCAACTTTTTCCAACAATCAGGTTAAACAATAATATTCTTCAACCAACAGTACAAAATGACTAATTCTTTTTAGTTTTCTAACTAATACAGTACAAAATGACTAACACTTTCTAATTTTCTAACTAATACAATACACATTACGTTATTTCACATATATTTTTTTAACATATTTGTTTTGATCATTTTTTTAAATGTAAACATTGACTTGGCATTTTTAACTACATTCTCCAAGCCATTCCATAATCTAATTCCCTGAATTGAGGTAGAACGTCCCTTCAAACTGGTTCTGAATTGTGGTTTTACAAACAACTCTGTTCCCTTAAGATTATAACAACTTTGTCTTTTAACAAAGTGCATTTGGATATTTAAAGGTAATGCATTATTTTGAGCTCTATACATAACTGATAAAATATTATAGTCTACCAAATCATGGAACTTCAGTAATTTTAGTTGATAAAATAATGTACTTGATGGATGACGGTAATGCTTTCTAGTGATAATTCTTACAGCTCTTTTCTGTAATACAAAAATAGGCTTTGTGATTGTTTTACACGCATTCCCCCAAACATCAATACAATAGATTAAGTGTGGAACAATGATTGTGTTATACAACAAATACAGAGCTTTATCATTCAATAGGTCTCTGACTTTGTACAGTACTGCTATCGATTTAGCTATTTTTATTCTTACAGAATTTATGTGTTGTTTCCATGTCAGTTTGTCATCAATGATAACACCCAAAAACTTCACCTCATTCACTCTACAAATCTCAACATCCTCAATTTTGAGTGGAACATCGACAGTTTTCTTTCTATTACCGAATAACATGTAATTAGTTTTCTCTAGATTTAATGATAATTTATTTATTTTAAACCAAGTTTGTATCTTGACAAATTCTGTCTTTATCAATTCCAACATTTGTTCAATATCTTCACCTAAACAGAAAAAAGTGGTATCATCAGCAAAAAGTACACATTTAAGGAGTCCTGACACATTTACTAAGTCATTCACATATAAAATAAAAAGCTTAGGTCCAAGTACAGAGCCTTGGGGAACTCCACATGTGATATTACAGAGGTCAGATCTTACATCATTTATTTGTACAAATTGTTTCCTATCTTTTAAGTAGCTAGATACCCACTGTAATGCTGGTCCTCTAATACCATATTTGCTTAGCTTTTCTAGGAGAATGGTGTGATCAATAGTATCGAATGCTTTTTTTAAATCAACAAAAATACTGATACAATATTGTTTTTGATCGACAGCAGTAGTTATTTGTTCCATTAATTCCATGAGAGCCATTGATGTAGAGTTTTTTGCTCTAAATCCATACTGACTATTGCTTAGAATATTTTGTTTATCTAAAAATTGGTCTAGTCTGTTTACAAATAGTTTTTCAAGAATTTTTGAAAACTGTGGTAATAAGGATATAGGTCTATAATTGTTGAATACACATTTATCACCATTTTTAAAAAGAGGAACGACCTTAGCTACTTTCATATTATCTGGAAATATTCCTGTTGAAAATGATAAGTTACATATGTAAGTGAACGGCTCAATAACATGGCTCATTATGTCCTTCACAAACATCATATCCATGTCCACCCAGTCTTTCGATCTTTTGTCTGTAAGATGTTTTACTACATTCATTATTTCCTCTTTGTTAGTTCCATTTAGAAAAATACTATTTGCACAACCTGTAATTGAGTGGGTCACATTTTTATCTACTTTAGGTATCTTAGCTGCAAGGCTTGATCCAACATTCACAAAATATTGATTAAATTCATTTACAATTTCATTTTCATCATGAATTTCATCGTCGTCTTTTACAAAATATTTTGAAATACCAGTTTTTGCTTTATGATTCTTCAGGACACTATTCATTACTCGCCATGTTGCTTTCATATCACCATTACTTTTGTCTAACAATTTACTATAATATTCTTTCTTATGTTTCCTTATAATCCCCACTAATTTATTTTTATACTTTTTATATTTTTCTTCAGCGCTCTGACTTCGCAATTTCAAGAAACATGAATACAAATAATTCTTTTTTTTACAAGCATTTCTCAACCCTTTTGTCATCCATGGTTGATCAATCGTATTTCTCTTTGTGTAATTTGTTTGCACACAGTTTTTTTCGTACAGAGCTTCCAGTATATTCATAAACTCATCATATGCTCTATTCGCATCATTGACATACACATTCTTCCAGTCTTGTTTATTTAGATCCTCTTTCAGTTTTTCTAAAACTTTTTTTGACGTGTTTATGATCTTTTTCTTCATTGCGACTGCTTTTGTGATGCTTTGATCATTTTTATAGATTGTGAAAACTGGTAAATGATCACTTAGATCGGTCGTTAAGATACCACTTATCACGTCCCCATTTGTTATATTTGTGAAAATATTATCAATTATTGTGGCACTATGAGTTGTAATTCTTGTTGGCTTTGATATCACTGGATACATATTTAAACTGTACATTGAGTTTATAAATGTGCTTATGTTATTTGAATCTGTTTTATTTCCCATATCAATGTTAAAGTCTCCACACAAAAAAACATTTTTATTAAAACTCTTCTCCATTTGCTCCAAGATTTTATCCGTGAATATTTCTATATTTGCTCCTGGTGATCTATAAACACAACTTATTATTATGTTTTTATCATTTTTGTTTATTATTTCTATCGTTATCATTTCCATAATGTTATCCACTGTTATTGACATTTCATTATTTAATTTACATATTATTTCATTATTGACAAACAGAGCGACTCCACCACCTCTTTTATTATTTCTGTTCATATGATATAATTCATACCCATCGATGTGAATATTACTTGTGTTATCATCATTGAGCCATGTCTCTGACAGCGCTATTATTGTAAAAGTTCTATTTAACTGTTTTAAGTAATCTGTTATTTTTGATATATTTGCATTTATACTTCTGCTATTAAAGTGAATAATAGAGAGAACTCCATTTGATATATTGATGTCATTAAACTGCTCTTCATTATAATATTCGCTATCTTTTATTATAGGGAAAAAATTTGCATCAATCATATTTTCAACATTATATATTTTAGGTTCTGAGTCTTCGTTTGTTGTCATGTTTTAATGTATTTGTTCATCTCACTGTATGTTTTATCCATTTGTAATTTTTCATCTCTTGAATTCATCCAGATCCGTCAGCTCTTTTATCATTTTTGGCTGAGACCCTTCCTTTGCTTTGATAAAGACGTATCCATTTCTTGTCCATGTTGAATGTATTATTTTTTTTTTGCTTTTTAACCACCTTGCTTCCTTTGCAATTTTTCCATTTTTTTGTAAGATGTTCATTTATGTAAACGTCTGTTCCACTCAGTTTTCTTCTATTTTGCATAACGTAGTTTTTTGTATACCTGCTATAGAACTTGACGACTACTGACGGTTTGAATCGTGATGAGTTACTGGGCAGGATGTGACAGTATGAAATGTCCCCATAGTTTATGTTAATGTGTCTTTCCCGTAAGAAAGTAACTACGCGTTCATCCAGAGTCTTTTGTTCTTCCTGAGATGCATTCTCATTTTGGTCTTCGTTGGTAGGATTTCTTGCATTTGTCTGACAATTGTTAATATCAAGTCCTGAGATCACCACGTTGTCTTGCTTTGTGTATTGTTCTAAGTCCTCTATTTTTTGTTCCAATTCAGCGATTTTATTGTCTTTGCTAATTATCAGTCCTTTCAGTTCTTTAACTTCTTTCACCAGTTCGGCCTGGGACTCCATTGTTTTTGTTAAGCTTTCTATTTGTCTACTCATAAAGTTGAGTGATTCTTTAAATTCTTGCATTTCTACTGAGATAATTCCCTCCGGGTCTGGTGATTTTTGTCCTCTATTTCTCATATTTACAGAGTCTGGTGACTTTTGTCCTTTATTTTTCGTCATACTTACAGAGTTAGTAGTTTAGTGGTAGCAGGTCTCTGGTTTGTTTGCTGAACCACGTGGCCCTTCCACGAGGCTCACAGGCCTTCCACAAGGCTCACAGGCCTAACGATGGTGGCTCTGGACCAGCAGTGCACACTTAGTAGTGCAACACCCAGATCAGCAGTTATTAGAACAGAACTCACGGTTTTAGCAGCCTGCAGCAATCAGCTCTCTTATCCGAAGAGGTTTTGCTCACTAGATGTAGCCCAGTTTGCATAGCACCTAGCTTCAGCTCCAATGGCTCCCGGCGCAGCTCCGATACCAGCCTGGTCCCAGGCGGTGGTCCTCTGGTTCACCCACGACGCTCCGATACCAGCCTGGTCCCAGGCGGTGGTCCTCTGGTTCACCCACGACGCTCCGATACCAGCCTGGTCCCAGGCGGTGGTCCTCTGGCTCACCCACGACGCTCGGCCCAGCTCGAAGCCCCAGGTGGCGTTCACGGTTCTTGGCTCACTCGCGGCGCTTGGTCCAGTTCAAAGCCCCAGCGGCGTTCACGGCTCACGGCTCTCGGCTCACTCGTCAGCCTGTAGCAACAATCCCAACTCCGTGTTGTTTTGCCGCATTAGCTTTTAACAACAGCACATGGCTAGCGTTAGCTTGTAGCCTGTAGTCTCCACTCCCAGCTTTGTTGTTTTCTTTTGCTGCAACAAAGCACCTCCAACGTGTCGGCCCGCGTTTCTTCGTAACAACCAGCGTATTTATCTAGTTTATTTGATCACGAAGCCCGCAACTCCGCAGCTACGGCACCCGGTTACGGTGACCCAGCTCGATTAGCTTTGATTAGCCCGGTTTGTAGCTACGCTAGGCTAACTCTCGGCAAAACTCACGGACACGTTGACTTGTAGATCCATAATTCTGGATCGCATGTTCCAGTCCAATTTCCGCAGCTTTTTCAGCATTCCTCTCTGCACATCCAGCGCAAAAAACTGCGAGTACAAGATCTCCAAAAGGTAGTATTGGCAGGAGCCCGACTAAAAGCGTCCTCTCTACTCAGCCGCCAAGTTTGGATGGCTCTGTTATCCCTCGGGATTCCTGCTTTAGATCTCTTTGGATACTTGCCGCATCTTTGACATATGGTTTGTTTTAGATTCACGCCTATACGTGACAGATGTCTGTCGGATATTTACGGATTTTTATCTGCGAAGGATCCTGAAAATACGGAAGCATATTGCAGTCATGCATGAAAATTTTTTTTTGGGAGCTTATGTAGTAATAACGTGATACGTATGTAGTAAATAACGTGATACTATGTTGTAATAACGTGATATGTATGTAGTAATAACGTGATATTATTTAGTAAAAACATGATATTATGTTGTAAAAACGTGATATTATGTAGTAAAAACGTGATATTATGTAGTAAAAACGTGATATTATGTAAAAACGTGATAATTATGTAGTAAAAACGTGATATTATGTGTAATGGTGCCTGTGGATGAGCAAAACAATACTGCCACCATGTGGATGAGTACGTTTCTACATCTATACTTATCACGTTTTTACTACATAATATCACGTTTTTACTACATAATATCACGTTTTTACTACATAATATCACGTTTTTACTACATAATATCACGTTTTACTACATAATATCACGTTATTACTACATACGTATCACGTTACAGTATTACTACATAAGCTCCAAAAAAATTTCATGCATGACTGCAATACGCTTCCATATAAATATGAGTGCATGTGATCCTTCGGAGTTCCTGCTTTAGATCTCTTTGGATACTTGCCGCATCTTTAACGTATGGTTAGTAAGGCCTTCTGAGGGTCAAGTCATCCAAAGAGAACGAAACAGGTCACAGAGTTACGTTTGCTCCAAAGAACAGAAAGATGATATAGATTAAAAGATGAACCTTCTATATAAGATATATTTTTTGTATTAGAAAATCAGCTACGGGATAACCTCCGCCATGTAAACCTGTTGAAACGAATCACGGCTCCCCTGAAAAGATTTGTGGTGTTTCTCAGCTTTAGCTCAACTGTTCGTCTCTTGAATCAACAGAGTCGTTGTTGCAGCACTTTGTCCCACAGCTCAGGATAAATCCTCTTTATTCTTCCTTTTGTTTGCATTATCCATAACCATGAACTCTGCCAGTATTAAAAAAAAGGTCCTTTTTACAGGAAGAAACAAAAAAAAACGAGAACAAGTTGCCAAAAACATCCCAGAAAGGACAGAGTGGCCTGCGGAGGCAAAGTGTTCCTAATGGTCGAGGCTGTTCTCTTCAAAGTTTCATGGCCTTACATTAAGCTGCTGCGTGTTCGCTGGAAACACGCCGGCTTTCAGGTCACTCATCCACAAAACACTTCAACTGCTGCAACTGCTCGCTAGTCAAAGTTTAACTCTGACAGTAAAAAGAGTAAATACATATACAGGTTTTTTAAAAGACAGAGATGAATAAAAACGCCTATAAATATCTATTTACCCAGCTGCATTTCTGTATTTTTTTTTTCTTCAGGTATTAATCCATATTTTTATATAGAAAAGTCAGTTAAATGATTGGATAAGTTTTATTTATTTCTTTACAGGTAGTCCTCGGGTTACGACGGTCTCGAGTTACGACGTTTCGCGGTTACAAACGCCGTCCCATTGAAAAGCATTGTTCGAGTTACGTGGTTTATGCGCCTTTAAATTTACAGGAGGCAGTGGGGAGAGCACTCGGTGGAAACTTACAGGAGGGAGACCGGAGCAGAGGAGGTTAGCAGGGCGGTTTTATGTCATAAACAAAAGTTGCGGACGGGTGGATGGTGTCACCAGACGGCAGATAACAGCGGAGCTGGACCGGAGGAGAAAGGGCTAACGTGCTAGCATGCTAACAGACCTTGTTGTAAACGCTGTGGACCGCGTGAAGCAGCTGGAAGCTGCAGAGCTCGGAGGTACAACAGCTAACATGCTAACAGATGGAGGAAGAATTCACCAGCATACCAGTAGGTTATTAACTTCATTATGGCTCCGAATGTATGTGTTTTTTGATCATTATGTAGGGTACTGTGTTAGGATAGGCTAAGAGTTGGTAAAATAAAGTACTGTACATATGAGGTGCCGTTTGGACGTATTTTCCGACTTACATCGAAATCCGTGTTACGAACAGGCGTAGGAACGAAACTCGTTCGTAAGTCGGGGACCACCTGTATTTTATTTTTTCACGAGATGCAGAAATTTGGAAAATTAAAATCTGATCGAGGTCAGAAAATTCACTCAAGTGTAAAAGTGGANCAGAACAGGTTCAACTCCCCGGACCAACATCAAAATGTGGGTGGGGAAGGTGAAACTCCCACACCTGTCTCCACCCTCACCTGCCCCACTCTGGGCCCTTGAGCAAGGCTCTTAACCCCCACCATCTGCTCCCAAACAGGTCTCTCTTGAAAATGAGTCTCATGACTCAACGAGACTACCGATAACCTGTATAAATAAATAAAGGTTAAATAAAATAAAAGGAAGCAGATTCTCAGCAGATAATAATAATAATAATAATAATAATAATAATAATAATAATAATAATAATAATAGATTCAATTTATACCGCACTTTTCATTAATAAAATCTCAAAGTGCTAAAAGATGTGTTGGACCTCGATCAGGTTGAGTAAACATCTGGAGGCCGTTTGTTTCCAGGAGTTTTAGTCGTCCTGCAGGAGAGTCTGCCTCCATCCTCACGAGCACCAAACGTTTCCTGTCAGGTCGTCATCACCATCACATGATCAGAATAAAACGGATACACGGTGATAGACGATGTGTTTATGAGGCAAACTGCGTTAAATTTAAGAAAGTGTTAAAACCTCTGAGCTGTTCATCAAACTGCAAATAAAGTGAAACATCTGTATTTTACAGTTTATTCTATAAATAATACAGATGTCCTGAGAACATGTAGTGAATAATCTGCAGAAACTAACGGAGGTGATCAAATCATTAAACATGAGGTGTGTGTGTGTGTGATGAGAGAGGGTTGTTGGAGACGCTGAGATCATGAACCCACAGGTTGTAACATCTGGAGTTTTTAACAGCACTCACACAGAAACACGCCTGTTGGCTTCTGCAACACGACAAATGGCTTTTTGTTCCAAATGAGGTTTAAACATCTGTTCTGCTGTTCTCGTGTGAACGCAGCATCTTTTATGAAACGAGACTCGACGTGAGTTCCTGGAACTTCTTTCACTTTAATCTGGAGGAGACCCTCAAACACTGAACTCAGCTTTTTCTTACGTCTGGTCCAAATGCAGCTCGCCACCGCCGCCGTGTTCCCTGTGATAAGACTTCAGCTGGGCTTATCAGCACCGCCCGGCTGGGCGTGGCCGAACTGACTGCTGCTGTTTGTTTGTGCCCCCACCAGCCCCTGCAGGGTCTGCAGCGCCCCCTGTGGGCTGCTGGTCAGGTCTGAGGGGATGTTGAAGTGTTTTCCTTTCCACTGTCGCCTTCATGCTTGCTCAAGATGAGAGTTCTGTGATGGAGTTAAACTCAGAGCAGTCTGCTCCTCAGATATATAGAACTGACACTTTAGAGAATCCTCCTGTGGTTCTGGCAGTTTGTGTACATGTGAAACTGAATGGCTCACAGGTTGTGTGATGTGACTGACTCCAGAGGGATGGAGGTTGGAGGGAAAGCCGTGCACTGAAAGTCATTTAGCAGCAGAACTCTGGGGTTCTGTCTGGCCCACTCTTCTTTTCCATCTTTGAGGGTTCTGCTCAGTTCTCTTAAGGTCCACCACGGTGTTTGTCAGGTTCTGAACTCTGGACCATTGCAGCATTTTGGCTTAAGATGTGCTGCCATGTTGTTTTGCAGCCCTTCCAAACACGTCATGACCTTTGACCTGCTAACTGATGCCTGTAGAGTCTGAGATAGAGCTCATTAATCTGAGCACTGCACAGTCTAACCTTCAGGGTGAATTTGTTGCCACTCTGGAAAGATTGTCATCTGTCTGAAAAATTTTCCACTCGTGGACAATGTTTCTCTCTGGCGAGCAGCAGACTCCAAATGACCTTTGACCTTTCCCAGATGGACATGCAGCAACAGCTGCTTGAGTCATTACTGATGTCTTTCCACCTTGGCGTTGTGTTAACACACCTGTATGCTCCAGAACAGCCCGACCTCCAGATGTTGATCAGCAGCTCCTGAACCTCTGAGGTCTGGCAGCAGCGTTTCCACTTCCTTGTTCTGATTTTAGACTCATTTATGCCACAAAACAAAAATAAATAAGAAGTTGTAAAATGTTTTATTGTTTGTTCGAGGCATTAAAGATGTACTTTACATTTTGTCTCAACTTCAGCCTCTTCAGAAGTTTTTTTTTTTAGTCGTCCAGTTTGGATGAGCGACAACGTCGTCCCTCGCTTTAGAAACTTCTCCAACCTGCTTCTGATTCACTCCTGGTGGAAAAGGTCAGGACACAATGGACTGTAAATGTCACTTCAGACGTTCAGGCTCCCTTTGTTTTTCTTTTAAGCAGAGCTCCAGAACCAGAACCAGAACCAGTGTTCCTGCTGGTCCGTGCCTGATCTCAGCTGCGCAGGAGGTCATTTAACGAGCTCAGTTATAAAATGTTCACACATGAAGTTCCTCCTCTTTTACTGAGAAGAAACGTTCAGAGGGCTCAGCTGTCTCTTCCTGCTGTAGTTAATTTGTTTACCGTATTTTCCTGCCTATAAGTCGCAGTTTTTTAAAACTAATTTTCATGTCCTGCGACTTATGGGGCGAAGCGACATATTTATGGATTTTCCCATATTTTTAGACCAATTTTTGGCTGAGATATGACCGTTTCCATTCACTCTGACGAAAAAAAATGGAGCAGTACCACTTTCGGCCGCTAGGGTCCACCGACCGTTCCCAGCTCATGTGTCCGAAAAAAGCCTCCTCTGCTCGGACTCACTCTGTCCTAGCCCGGCCTCCTGAACTCTGGAGTTTTCAGCCGGAAAGTACGGTAGTTTGTTGACTTGTTTACCTGAAAGAATGGAGCTTTTGTTTGTTTGTTTTGCTCACCTTCTCCGCAGGCCTCAGTGCTTCGTTCAGTTAAAGATGGAAGCTCTGAGGATTTAAATCTCCCCGAGTTGTTTTGATTAGTGTCTTTAAGGATAAGTTGCACTGAGTAAAATATGAGCTCATCTTGAAACGTTCACGGCTGATTTCTTTCACGTTTCTGCAACAATTTAACATAAAGTTGAGCAGAAGGTTTTCTGTAGAGACTTCCTGTGAGTCTGGACACTTCCTTTTGAATTAAATTAATTAATACAGGGAGTCCCCGACTTGCGAACGAGTTCTGGACCTATAGACCGTTTATAACCCGATTTTGACGTGTCGGAACTCAGAACACGTAACGTTCGTACGCTGCGCCGCACACCCGTTTATCGACATGAGAATCGACATGAGACTGAACAAGCGTACATACTGGTCCATAAACATGCACAGAACTTTACTTACAAACGGTTAGCTAACACATTACACCACATTACACCACACATTCATCTATAAACACAGCACGTACTAGCGTTCGGAGCGCGTTCGTAAGTCTGCGTTGTCGTAAGTCGAGGGCGACGTAACTCGAGGACTCTCTGTATTTTGTCTGTAAACAACCAGAGTATGTAAATATTCTTGGCTTTGGAAGAATAGGTTGTGGTCCAGGTCACATCATCAGTGTTGTCGTAAAAAAGTTACATTTAAATGATCAGATCTGATGAAGTTTTATTTTTTCTGATGACTTAATGCTTCATCAGTTTGCAGGGTTTAATTTGTTTGTTTGTTTTAGGTGTAATAATAATAATAATAATGAATTCAATTTATAACGCACTTTTCATTAGTGAAAATCTCAAAGTGCTACACACATTCATACACCGGTAGCGGCAGACTACCATGCAAGGTGCTTTCCAGTCCTACCGGGAGCAACTCGGGGTTAAGTGTCTTGCCCAAGGACACAACGACACATGGTGTGGGGAACCGGGATTCGAACTGCCCAACCTTCGGATCGGGGGACGACTGCCATTACCACTACGCCACGGCCGCCCGTGTAAAACTTTTTGTATTTGTTGGAGCTGGTGTGAGCTGCTTCCTGGCAGGAATAGGCATTTACAGCAAAACCATTTCTATAATGATTCAGTTTTTCTTTGAAGATGGTGCGCTTTAGGGCAGGGTGCACGGGTTCGCCCGTGATCATAGTTTTACTTTTCAGGGTCTTTTCAAAATAAACTTCAGTGACAGAAAGATGCTGGGGAAGCTCCGAGCTGTTTCTCAGGAGGAAAACACTCGGATGAGTAAAGAACCGCGAGGAATAAACTTCCACCTCCAAACAAATAAACTCAAATAATAATAATAATAATAATAATGAATTCAATTTATAACGCGCTTTTCATTAGTGAAAATCTCAAAGCGCTACACACATTGAATGCTACACACATTCATACACCGGTAGCGGCAGACTACCATGCAAGGTGCTTTCCAGTCCTACCGGGAGCAACTCGGGGTTAAGTGTCTTGCCCAAGGACACAACGACACATGGTGTGGGGAACCGGGATTCGAACCGCCAACCTTCCGATCGAGGGACGACTGCCATTACCACTACGCCACGGCCGCCCCTAGTAAGACCAAGACGTCACATTAATCCTTTGAATTTACTTATTTTAATTTTTGAAAACTTGAAAATCTCTGCCCATTCCTACATTCTGGAAAACACACAGTTAAAAGTTTGAATTGACTTGTTTAAACTTGATCCAAATAAAAATAAATAATTCCATTAATTTCAGTTTATTTCTAAAGCTACAAGTCACAACAGAAGTCATCTCAGGACACTGAACAGAAACATTCATATACATACAGTATATTTAAATGGTTTAATCATATCTATCGGATAGATTTCAGTTTGTAAATTAAATACTGAATGATCTTCTTACACCACAGTTAGTCATGGAGTTCCTCAGGGTTCAGTGCTTGGACAATTACTCTTTACTTTATATACAGGTAGTCCTCGGGTTACGACGGTCTCGAGTTACGTTTCGTGGTTCGGGCACATCTCCCATAAAATAATAATAATAATAATAATATACTGTATACAGGTGGTCCCCGACTTACGACGTCATCGACATACGAGGTTCCGGACTTACGAGCTGACTAACGAACAGTAAAGTTGTACCGAACATAAGAAAATACAGCACTGGTATGTGTTTTTAGATGAAAGTGTGTTAGCTAACCGTTTGTAAACAAGTTTCTGAGCATGTTTATGAACTAGTATGTACGTTTGTGTTGAAAAACGAGTGTTCGTAGTAGCGCTAGCATAAATTTTCCGACTTGCGACCGAAAATCCAGACTTACGAGCGACACGTGTTCCGACATACGAGATTTTGTGTTACGAGCACCTCGTAGTAACGGAACTCGCTCGTAAGTCGGGGACTACCAGTATATATATTTTGAAAAGCCTAGTTACGCAGTTTTACATTGTAAACGGAATGCGGAATATGGCGGATGGACCGGTTGTACGTCGTAAATGTAGTGGCGGAGGATTTCTGCCCTGTACTCTCTAAAAAAGCTAAGTCTGGTCCTCTGGACATTAGAAAAACAAAACAAAACTGTACTTTGAATGCGGTTTTACGTCGTAAATGGAATGCGGAATACGGCAGATGGACCGGTTTTACGTCGTAAACGTAGCGGCGGAGGAATACACTACACAGTCGGAGACCTTACTGTAAATGCTCTTGACCGAGGTTGACGGTGGTTTTACGTCGTAAACGGAACGGAATATGGCAGATGGACCGAGCTGGACGGCGGTTTTATGTTGTAAAAGTAATAGAGAATACGGCCGATGGACGGAGGAATACGGCATCACCAGCATCCCAGTAGGCCATAACTCTTTTTTCCCTTCCTTATGGCTCCCAAACGCATGGGTTTTTTTGATAATTATGTAGGGTACTGTACTGTGTTAGGATAGACTAAGTGCTTGGGAATACATTACTGTACATGTATATGGTGCAGTATGTACGTATATTTCGACTTACGTCGAAAATCGGTTTACGCCGCAGCGTAGGAACCGATCTACGTCGTAAGTCGAGGACTACCTGTATACTTCTATTAGGTAATGTTATTAAACATTGTGGGATAAATTTTCATTGTTATGCTGATGATATACAGTTATATTTGTCCATGAAACCCAATGAATCCAATCAGCTACTTGTACTACAAACATGTCTTAAAGACATAAAAACCTGAATAGTCGTCATTTTGAGAAAAATCCCAGCTTGTAGAAACTTTTTGTTGTTGCAGCTTACAGCCTTTTATTTCCATTACGGTTTTTGATTTGATAACAATTTTTCCACTTTCTGTTGATATCGGTCTGCAAACTTCTGCCGGAATCGATTCCTGATAGTTTTACATTTTATACAGTTTTTGTGACATTTATTATTTTAATGCTCTAAGTTCATTTCTGAGGAACCCAAAGATGATCAATTCCTGGGAAGTCTGCATTGTTGGCAGGCTGTAGCACTTTTAACAGTGCTGGGTAACGCTAATCCAAAAATTAGTTCCGTTATTTCTAAAGCACTTATTAATTTAATTAGGTCCGCAATTTCAAAAGCGCTTATGTATTAGCAATGCTAGCGGATGCTAATGCTAACACGCTAACCGCCATTTTGAAAAGGGCAAATGGCGAACTACTTTTTTTAATCCAGCAGATTTGACCATTTGAACCGGTTAAGCTCAGAAAAACCTTGTGCTATAAAGTCAGCTAAGAAATATATTTTTTCTCAGCAAAGAAATAATTGTTTTTACCGTGTTTTCTTGGAAAGTCCTTAGCTTCTGTGGCCGTCGCGGCCGCCATTTTGAACAGGGCAAATGGCGAACTACTTTTTTTAATCCAGCAGATTTGACCATTTCGTGAACCGGTTAAGCTCAGAAAAACCTTGTGCTATAAAGTCAGCTAAGAAATATATTTTTTCTCAGCAAAGAAATAATTGTTTTTACCGTGTTTTCTTGGAAAGTCCTTAGCTTCTGTGGCCGCCGCCATTTTGAAGAGGGCAAATGGCGAACTACTTTTTTAAATCCAGACGCGTCGCGTAGGCCGCTGAGAAACATCCATAAGTTCACCCTCCATGTTAAAAACTCTTCGTCTGACTCTTCGAAAACAAGCAATAAGGCTGCAGAGTAACACACTGGCTGCTAACTGCGCTCTCTAGCCAAGAGACTGAGGGGGACGCTTTTTTGTCACGGACCACATCCGGCGCTGACAGGATATGGTCTGTTAGCAGTCGTCCGGTTGATTTAAGAGCCCGTAAATAAGTTTTTTCGTTTTTACTGATAGATAATTAGTTATTAGCGGTACTGCATTTTAAATAAAAATAGCGCAAATCCGCTTATGAATTATAAAAGTTAGTCAATCCGCTGTAAAGCTAACAAATTGTTTAGGTCCGCTATAAGCGGATTAGCGCTTTAGCGCTCCCTAGCGGTCTGGCGCCCACCTTTGACTTTTAAATTGCAACAAAACGAAACCCCAGCAAACAGTTTTGTAGGTTTAAAATGTGATTCAGGGCCGGGTGAGAGGCTGTGACGTCTGAGCTCTCCTCCCTCTGTTCTTCCCTCTGCTCCTGTTGATCGTCTGTGTTGGTGGTCTTCAGCTTTCCCTCCTTTTTCCTTTGGCCTTTGAGTGTCACACATTCATCAGCCTTTTCTACATCAGTGGCTGTAAAACAGCCCAAACCGTGCACGGTGCCGAGCTCCTGTTGATGCACGAGCCGTTAGACCCATTAAACCCAAGAACAAAGTCCTCCATGAGCCAGAGTGAGTTATTCTTTATAGCGTTCCAGCCTCCTTGATTTATTTAACAAGCTCCGTTCAGGACAGTTTAACCATCGCACAGAAATACAGGCATACGGCTCAATCACCTGCAGGACGGCTCGGCTAAAAGGCCCTAAAACCAGAAATCACTTGGATTAGTTTTAACACCGAAAGAAGCAGAACGTGGGTATTTCTGCAGACGGAGAGTTTCACGTTGAACACAAACATTAAACATCTGTAAAGTAAAATGGGCATCTTTTAACCGTGACTGAAAAAGTTGTATCAAAAACAATTTGATCCATTAAAAACTCTGACCCAGTTCATACCAGTTAACATTTCTTGTTTGCGTCTCTAAACGGAGAGGGGCAACAAAAGACCAGATGTGGGCTTCAATCCAGCTGCAGACAGCTGTTAGTCACAGAGACGGAAGATTTATTTTATGTTCATCTGTATGAATATTAAAATATCAGTCATGTGGAAGTCAGGTACTTTCACTGCAGTATTTTCATCGTACCCATTGTTTCTTATTTTAAACGGCATCAATCATTGTTTTTTCACTAAAGATTTACCAGCAGCCACTGATTAACAAACCTTGAAGTTTGTTAGTTTATCTTTTATAATAATTATTTAATTAGTTTACCATTTCTGACACTTGACAAACTAGCTTGAAGAACATTGGTGTAAACTGATAAACTTCGAGCCATATTTAATTATTTATTCACATATTTCTGTGTTTGCTTGAAAAGGGGGCGGAGCTTTGCTCAGAAGATGTTTACCTGCAGGGGTTGCTCCTCGCTCATGGTAAACATCCACCTGTTGTTTGGCTGAGACTTGAATCACCAACAGGTTTACCGTAAAGATCATCCTCTCTGCGCCTGACTGGCTCCTCAACTTTTACCCGGTCGTCGTTACTCGTCCGTCATGCGTCGCATGACCCAGTCAGAGCAGAGCAGGTCCTGACTTCCTGTTTCAGACGATGTCTCGTAGGTGAGGTAGTTTGGGATTAGATTAGAGTTGGTGACACTGAAACCTGCAAAGCATCATGTTTATGAGGAGTGATGGGACGCTAAGAACCGGCCCAGTTTGACCACTAACCAAGTGTCATTTTGCATTTTCTGACTTTTAAATCCTCTATTTTTACATGAGCTCTAGTTGATGTACAGATGTTAGTTTTGGGCCTAAACCCTTTGATTTGTAGTTACCGTATTTTCCGCCCTATAAGTCGCATCTGTCCAATTATGTCCAATAAAGTGGAAAACTCCATAAATATGTTGCTTCGTCCTATAAGTTGCATCTATTACGCGTCACAGCTGACGTTTCACGTATGTTACGCGTCACCGCTGACAACCAGGAAATGTGGGCCGGTGTTTTGCCAAAAAGGGTTGGCTGCAAATGGCGGCCACAGGAGCGTGCATGGAAGGACTTTAACAAGATTAACACGGTAAAAACAATTATTTGTTTGCTGAAAATTATAGCAAAGATGTGTCTTAGCTGAACTTTTCCTTAATAAATGAACGTAATTGTCAAATCAGCTGGATTTAAAAATTAGTTTTGTTAGGTACACCTGCACGGGTGGGAACGCTGCATTTCTTAGTAAGATAAACACCTAAATATATATGTTTGCTGACATTATAGCAAAAGTGTTTCTGAGCTGAATTTGACCTTTAAAAATTAGCGTAATGTTTAAATCAGCTTGATTTAAATAGTTTCGCTTTGACGCTCTTCCAAATGTAAAATAAATACGAAATAAATTATACGTAAATCAAATTTTAGCTCAAACATCTCCTAAAGCTAATCAGTTGTAAATGTCCATACAGTGATTACTTTCTGTAAGTTTCATCAAAATCTGTCGTGTGGTTCTTGAGCTATTTTGCCAAAAAAACACTGAGGTAACAGTAGTTCATACCTCCAGAGCAGGAGGCCGTGCTGCGACAGAGTGAGTCCGAGCAGAGGAGGCTTCTGTCGGACACATGAGCTGGGAACGCTTGGTGGATCCTAGCGGCCGAAAGTGGTACTGCTCCATTTTTTTCATCAGAATGAATGGAAACGGTCATATCTCAGCCAAAAATTGGTCTAAAATATGGGGAAAAAATCCATAAATATGTCGCTTCGCCCCATAAGTCGCAGGGCATGCAAATTAGGCAAAAAGGTGCGACTGATAGGCTGGAAAATACGGTAATCTTATTAACGAGCCTTCTCTGTGACGATGGTCCAGACGCCTCTCAAATCAAAGAGCGCTCCGTCTCTCAGACCTTCACCAGACCGGACGTTAATGTGGCCGACTGCCTGATGATTACAGCTCTTTCAGGAGGTCGGGTCAAGAGCCTCGACGAGGAGCCGGGCGGCGAGATGGTGAGGGGGGCGGCTCCTAATGAAGGGGTGTCCATGGTAACGAGAACAGCTGTGGTGAAAACGAAGACCCTGGTTGCTGTGGTTATGTGCCGCATTTGTGTGCACTCTTCTTTTATGCTCTCACTTTTTGTCCTCGTCTTTTCCCATCCTTCAACCTCTCCGTCCCAAGTGTTCGTCCCCCTCAGCTCGTCTCTGTCTCATGGCCTCGTCAGTGTCCTCAGCCTTCATGAACACTCCTCCTTCTCCTCCTCCTGGATGTTTTACTGCCGCTCGTTCATCGCCTGCTCTTGACCTTCGTGTTAAAGCCGAAGCGCTCGCCGTAGCTGCAGTTTACAGGCAGCAGGACGAGACCGGCTGCACGGACCTCAACCAGAACCTGGACGTTTAAAGTTTAACTGTTAGCACAGACTGAAACAGGCGCTTGATATAATGTTTCAGGTTGGAAAGATGTTCAGAAAAGCACATGCACTTTTGGTATTTCATCCATTTTTAACCAGGATTTATATAAAAATAAAAATAAGAACACGTTTAACTCCTGAAAATGATTTTACATTAAGAACCTTCACTTCTTTTCTCGTTTCTGCTTTTATCTGTTTCTCTGCCCTTTTACTTCTGCTCATTAACAACAATCCCACAGCTAAAGGCTCGTTTTGTTCCCCCCGCAGCTTCATAAATCTGTCGCTCCGTCTAAAAGT
>JBBPBX010025561.1:0-24076 GCA_038048925.1 Garcialebias charrua
AATTGGAGATTCTAGTCAATTTAAAAGTATTTGAACATACTTGAGACCAAATTTTTTGTTCAAAGTTGATTGATAAATCTGACTCCCATTTTTCAACAGGTAGTGCTATCGAGTCATCGATTCTAGACAATTTTTTGTATATTTTAGATAATAATTTGGGTGGTTGAAAATTAATAAACTCTAACACACATGTTGGTGTTTCCAACAATGTTTTATTAAGCTTAAATTTCTTTTTTACAATTGACTTAATTTGTTGGTATTGTAGGAAATATTTGTTATCAATGTCATATTGTATTATTAATTTATTAAATGGAATAAAGTCTATACCCTCAAATATGTGTTCTAGACATTCAATACCTTTCATTCTCCAACCTGGGAAATTTAACATATTATTTTCTTGTTGAATGTCAGGATTGTTCCAGAGAGGTGTATGTCTACATGGGAGTAGTGAAGACTTTGTCATTTTCAGATACTCCCACCATGCTGTCAGAGATGATCTAATATTGATGTTCTTAAAGCAGACATGTCTTTTTAAATCTGTACTGATAAATGGTAGATCTGAAATCCTAATATTATTACATAAAGTTTGTTCTATATCTATCCAAGTTTCATCTAGTGCATTTGGTTTTAACCACTTTGATATATATTGTAACCTGTTTGCTAAATAGTAGTAATAAAAGTTTGGAAGTTCTAATCCTCCGGTATCTTTAGATTTTTGTAATGTTTTTAAACTAATACGCGGAGTTTTATTGTTCCAAAGGAATTTAGATATCGAAGAGTCCAGGGACTTAAACCATTCATTTGAAGGTTTATTTGGAATCATTGAGAATAAATAATTTATTCTTGGCAGCACCATCATTTTTACTGAGGCAACTCTTCCCATAAGTGATATGGGTAGAGATCTCCATCTAGTAAGATCGTCTTCAATTTTCTTTAATAGTGGGATATGATTTAATTTTATTAAATCCTCCAATTTAGGAGAGATATTAACACCTAAATATTTAATATTACCTGATTGTAGTCTTTCATTAAGAGAATTATTAAACACACAATTTATCGGAAGCACTGTAGATTTTGTCCAGTTTATAGAATAATCAGAAACTTTTGAAAATGAGTTGATTAACTTGATAACATTAGATATTGAGTTTCCTGAGTTCTCAAGAAAAAGCAAAACATCATCAGCATAAAGACTAATTTTATGTTCTATGTTTCTACCCTAACCCTACCCCTAATTTTCTAATACTAATACATAATTAAAAATTGATACAAAGCACATTAATAATCTTCCACCAGTAGTACAAAATGACTAACTCTTTCTAATTTTCTAATACTAATACATAACTAATAAATAATACAATACACATTATGCTAATTCATATATATTTTTTCAACAAATTCCTTTTGATCATTTTCTTAAATGTAAACAGTGACTTGGCATTTTTAACTACATTCTCCAAGCCATTCCATAATCTAATTCCCTGGATTGAGGTAGAACGTCCCTTCAAACTAGTTCTGAATTGTGGTTTTACAAACATCTCTGTCCCCTTAAGATTATAACAACTTTGTCTTTTAACAAAATGCATTTGGATATTTAAAGGTAATTCGTTATTCTGAGCCCTATACATAATTGATAAAATATTATAATCAACCAAATCATGGAACTTCAATAATTTCAGTTGATAAAATAATGTACTGGATGGATGACAGTAATGTTTTCTAGTGATAATTCTTACAGCTCTTTTCTGTAATACAAAAATAGGCTTTGTGATTGTTTTACACGCTTTCCCCCAAACATCAATACAATAGATTAAGTGTGGAACAATGATTGTGTTATACAACAAATACAGAGCTTTATCATTCAATAGGTCTCTGACCTTGTATAGTACTGCAATCGATTTAGCTATTTTTATTCTTACAGAATTTATGTGTTGTTTCCATGTCAGTTTGTCATCAATAATAACACCCAAAAACTTCACCTCACTCACTCTACAAATCTCAACACCCTCAATTTTGAGTGGAACATCAACAGTTTTCTTTTTATTACTGAATATCATGTAATTAGTTTTTTCTAGATTTAATGATAATTTATTGATTTTAAACCAAGTTTGTATTTTGGTAAATTCTGTCTTTATCAATTCCAACATTTGTTCTATATCTTCACCTAAACAGAAAAAAGTGGTATCATCAGCAAAAAGTATACATTTAAGGAGTCCTGACACATTTACCAAGTCATTCACATATAAAATAAATAGCTTTGGTCCAAGCACAGAGCCCTGGGGAACTCCACATGTGATATTACAGAGGTCAGATCTTACATCATTTATTTGTACAAATTGTTTCCTATCTTTCAAATAGCTAGATACCCACTGTAATGCTGGTCCTCTAATACCATATTTGTTCAGTTTTTCAAGGAGAATGGTGTGATCAATAGTATCGAATGCTTTTTTTAAATCAACAAAAATACTGACACAGTATTGTTTTTGATCGACAGCAGTAGTTATTTGTTCCATTAATTCCATGAGAGCCATTGATGTAGAGTTTTTAGCTCTGAACCCATATTGACTATTGCTTAGAATATTTTGTTTGTCTATAAATTGATCTAGTCTGTTCACAAAAAGTTTTTCAAGAATTTTAGAAAACTGTGGTAACAAGGATATAGGTCTATAATTGTTGAACACACATTTATCACCATTTTTAAAAAGAGGAACTACCTTAGCTACTTTCATATTATCTGGAAATATTCCTGTTGAAAATGATAAGTTACATATATATGTAAACGGCTCAATAACATGGCTCATTATATCCTTTACAAACATCATATCCATGTCCACCCAGTCCTTTGATCTCTTGTCTGTAAGATTTTTTACTACTTTCATTATTTCCTCTTCGTTAGTTCCATTTAGAAAAATACTGCTTGTACAGCCTGTAATTGTGTGGCTCACATTATTATTTACTTTTGGTATTTTAGCTGCAAGGCTTGATCCAACATTCACAAAATACTGATTAAATCCATTGACAATTTCATTTTCATCATAAACCTCATCTTTTTCTTTTACAAAATATTTTGAAATACTAGTTTTTGCTTTATGATTCTTCATAACACTATTCATTACTCGCCATGTTGCTTTCATATCACCATTACTTTTATCTAATAATTTACTATAATATTCTTTCTTATGTTTCCTTATAATCCCTACTAATTTATTTTTATACTTTTTATATTTTTCTTCAGCGTTTTGACTTCGCAATTTCAAGAAACACGAATACAAATAATTCTTTTTTTTACAAGCATTTCTCAACCCTTTTGTCATCCATGGTTGGTCAACAATTTTTCTCTTTGTGTAATTTGTTTGTACACAATTTTTTTCATACAGAGTTTCCAAGATATTCATAAACTCATCATATGATCTGTTCACATCATCAACATACACTTTATTCCAGTCTTGTTTATCTAGATCCTCTTTTAATTTTTCCATAACTTTTTTTGATGTGTTTATGATCTTTTTCTTTGCGTTAACTTCTTTTGTGATACTTTGATCATTTTTATAGATTGTGAAAACTGGTAAATGATCACTTAAGTCGGTCGTTAAGATACCACCTATCACCTCTCCGTCTGTTATATTTGTGAAAATATTATCAATTATTGTGGCACTATGAGTTGTAATTCTTGTTGGCTTGGATATCAATGGATACATATTTAAACTGTACATTGAATTTATAAATGTACTGATGTTATTTGAATCTGTTTTATTTCCCATATCAATGTTAAAGTCTCCACACAGAAAAACTTTTTTATTAAAACTCTTCTCCAATAGCTCCAGGATTTTATCAGTGAATATTTCTATATTTGATCCTGGTGATCTATATACACAACTTATTATTATGTTTTTATCATTTTTGTTTATTATTTCTATTGTTATCATTTCCATAAGATTATCAACTATTATTGACATTTCATTATTTAGTTTACATTTTAATTCATTTTTAACATATAAAGCGACACCACCGCCTCTCATATGAAACCAGAACTGTTTCACTCCAATTAAACATTTAATTTCCTGAGATGTAATTAATTTATTTTAAAGCATAACTCTCATAAAGAGTTCTCCGTTTGGTTTTTTACTTGTAGGTAAATATGAACACTTTTTTTTTTTCCAGGTTTGCATCATCTGACCTCCTGATGTGTTTCTGGCCCATGACTGCTCTGCCATTCATGGTCGGTGTTCACCAAGAACTGAGAGGAACTCCCCATCAAGTTCAACTTGTGTTTATTTGTCTTATACAGGTTAACACAGAGTTAACAGTACAATGAAGTGCTCAGGATGAGAAGAGCAGATTTGACTTGCTAAAAATCAAAGAACAAACTACTGTATGTATACTAAAAGCATGCACAGTGAAAAAGTAATTATAATATTCACAAAGTCCTGAAGAGAGACGGATATAACAATGCAGCAGGATGAATTTGAATTAACTACTGCAAGTATTTCAAGCTAGTAATATAAGCTAACATGCACATAAAGTTTTAAATATATATATATAAATATATACACATACAGTATATATAATATATTATTATATATATGTGTATATATTTATATATACAGTATATATATATATATTTAAAACTTTATGTGCATATATATGTATGCACATAATCAACATTACACAGGTTGTGTGACAGGTTATTGCACAAGTACTGTAGTGACATTGAGATTTAATTATTAGTTATTACCAGTTGTTCAGTGTTATTTATTGATTATTTAACCACACCACCCCGTCAACTCATACCCTGCAGCCCGTTGAGTTCTTCCTGTTCTTAAATGACCTTGACCTTGGATCAAAGCAACGGGACCTTGCTGACCCATACGGTGTCCATCAGTCCACGGTCAGACGGATTTTCACAGCAACTTTTTATTGACAGTACTCGGCTCTACCTGAAGAGCAGATACATAAAAATCTACCTGCAGACTTCAAGGACTACCCTGACACTACAGTCACACTACTTACTACTTGTAAGAAAATAAAATGTTCAAAACATTCTGACTTTTGTCTTCATTGATGTATTATCACCCAAAAAAAATGTGTACTGTATTTTGGTTTAAGACAGGCTTAGAGTCGTTTTAGCCATTTTATTAAAAAGAAATTTGATAATGTTACATTACTGTACAAAACGTATGAGTCAAGCTAAATGAGGCACAATATTTAAACACTGTTTAAATTATATTATTATTATTACATCTTCTGACTAACTCCCAGCTTCCTCGACTGCTTTTGGAGATTTAAAAACATGTAATCAGTCAGATTACAGTGCCTCAGTGGAACAACTTGTTTGTTGTTGTTTGGATCCAATCTCAGCTCCTCACTGCTTCCCTCATGTTTGAGCTGTAGCGGTGGTGTCTTCCCACGTCTCACAAACATCTAGGATGGACCAGGGGTTCCCTCATCATCACCAACACCTGCCGTGTCCTGTGCAGTGAAAGAAAACATCTCTTATTAAGGCCTGCTACAAACAGTGATTTAACAGGTTTGACTTCAGCTCAACTTTTGTAAACAAACTTGAATTAAAATAACTTTTGTTTCTAAATCTGCTCTAAATCTCCTGCCTCCTTGTTTGAAACTGAACTGTCAGGTGGCTTTGACTCAAACAGTGGGGCTTCTGGCTCTTCCTCATGGACTGTAAACACTCAGCCCTAACTGTGACTTCTCCTGCCTCCTTGTTGAAACTAACATTTGTGTTAATAAGAAAACATTGTACAGACAAAACACGTTTACTCAACAGATTAGCGAGGCTAACTATGTTAGCTGTGTTAGCCTACATGAGGCAGTTTGGTGAACTGAAAACAAATACCGACTTACCTTCATATTTATTTATGTAGTTGGACACAAAGCTTAAATCCTTTATCCCTCTTAGATGTGGGCGCTTTAGAGAAGGTCTGAATTATTCTGTAGACATTATTAACAGTGACTGTCGGCAAGTCCTGCAGAGATCTCGTGAAGAACGCCATCGCTAACACCGTGTTGACTGCAAACCGGAAGTGCGCCGACTGTGTCATGAATGCGGAAGTGCTGGAACGGAAGTCCGTGGCATATAGGCTATTGCGAGATCGCGCGATAAATCAAGTGATAAATAAGTAAGTCAGAACAAAACAATTCATTCGGTGGAAGAAGGAGAACAACAGTAGAGACTGCTGCCTTGATCTTCTCTCGTAAATGAGCGACAGGACATGGTTTGAGCAACAGGAAGTGATGTATTACATTTCAGAATAAAATACTTTATTTATTTATTTATTTATTGTATTGCGTTTGTAGGCGTAGTCATAAATGATAGTTTGACAGCATTTTTGTACAAATAAATCCGTATAGAGCTAGGATTAGTCCGCCCGTGGTGATTTTATTTTGTAAATACGGAAGTTGTGCTCGTTCCTTTTCCTGTTGGTGCGACGTAATCTTCAAAAGTTGACTACGGCACAGCTCCGTCATCCGGCAGAAATAGAAAAATTTCTAATTTTGACGGACTGCCGTCCGCTCTCCGCTGCTCGCCGCCGCCGTGTGGAGCCAGTGTAAATTCTGTCATTGATTATAATGGGTGCGTATTTGCTGCGGAGGTCGGACCGGAGCGGGGCGGAGCCGTAACGCGTGTAGTGTATTTTTGGCGTTAGTCGTACAGAACCATGTATGACCCTCTTCATCGATAGGAGCCAGCTGAGGTGGTTTGGGAACCTGGTTAAGGATGTCACCTGGATGACTCTCTAAAGAGGTTTTCCAGGCATGTCCAACTGGGAGGAGACCACAGAGGAAGACCCAGGACACACTGAAGAGACTATGTCTATGCCTTGGAGTCTTCCCAGAAGAGCTGGTAGGAGTGACTGTGGAAAGCGATGTCTGAACCTCCTGGCTCAAGCAGCTGGTCCTGTGACTTGGCTCCAGAACAGGAGGAAGATGATGGATGGATGGATGGATGGATGGATGGATGGATGGATGGATGGATGGATGCTCATATTGATGTTTCTATTTGAGAAAGGCATAACAACGTCAATTAATGATGTGTTAGGTCGTTAAATTGGAGTCTCTTTTCTTAGACGTGTATATTTTAAACCTTCGGGGTTGGGGTAAGAAAATGAAAATTGGCCTTCCTTTGAAGTGTTTCCCATTAAAACATACGTTTTTTAAGTTAAATAAGCCCTACCACTTCAACATCTCCCTACACAACAAAAAGAACGGAAACGTCTGTCCGTTGGCGTGAAAGTGCAAGGAGTAGCAGCAGAGCCAATCGAGCTCATTTACTTCTTGACACTTGTTAACTGCGACTTCAAACTCTGACAGAAAACAAAGACGTACGGCGCCACCCTGCCCGGTCTTTAAAATCCTGTAAATATCGCGTGTCTCCACCAATTCAGCCACTTGTTTGCCATCTGTCTGTTTCACAAGTCCAAACTGAACATGAGAAAGAGATTTCTTGAAGTAAACACGAAGTGAGACCGGCGCAGGAAACAATTTCTTTTAATTCGATCAGAATGTACAAAAGGTTAACTCGACCCATTGAAGGTAAGAGGAAACACCGATCGCATAGTCTGGCCGAACCCTGCGAGAGCGGCAGGTTATTTAAGGGACAACCTCTTGAACCGTGCGTGCTTCATTCATACTTTTATCTAGAGTCAACAATACTTCGCCCTGTGCAACAGCAATACAGCAGAAACCGGGCAGCAAAGAGTATACTCTCTGGTCAATGTTTCATCATGCGGCTGATTACCCTGTTCCTTGGATATTTGAATAGAGTGTGGAAGAAAAGTCTCACCGAGCCCGCAGGCGGTATTTATTTTCTTCCTGCTAAGACCCTGAATCACACAGTCTGTTGATATTATTAGCTCTCAACCAAGACTGGCTCTATTCCCAGACTTTTTTTTTTCTCCTTCCAATTTTTAGGAAGAAAAACACCAAATGGGACAACAAGAGCGAGGCAGAGCGGGGTCTAAAATAAGACGGAAAACAACCAAGTGATGGATTACACGGAGACAAACGAGAACGATGACTTCCGGGAGTTTGATTGTTTCCTTGAGGGGAAAAATGGTTTCAGGAAGAAGGGGCGGTGAGGGTTGTACGATTTAGCCCTGGAGGGGAATTATTAGAGAATCATCTGTTCATTCCTGCAAAACGTACAGCTGAGATACGTCGTATACATTATACGTGTTTGTAAGGTCATGGTACTTTGGATTACATGAAGCTGTAAAGATACAGAACACATTAAAGCTGGCGATACGTCATAGTTTACGCTTTACCTGCATTCATTCTTTAACTTCTGAAGCCACATACCTTGACCAATGAGACCCGCCTGTGACAATTAAAATGCCAAATGATCTAAACAAGACAGCGCCCATGTTCAACACCAGTCCAACAACGGTAAGTGGTAAGATCTAAGCAAGAGACATCATGAAGACCAGGAAACTCTCTGCTGGTTGAAGTTGTGGAAAACAGCATATCAGGGTTGGGTTATAAAATAAATTCTGAACCTGGAACCTGAAACTTTAGCTGTTCAAAAACTTCTTTAAAAAGTCTTCTGTTGATCCAAAATGCTGCTGCCAGAGTCTTAACTGGAGATCATATCTCTCCAGTTTTATCTTCTCTCCATTGGCTCCCTGTCAAGTCCAGAATTTAACTCAAAATCTTACTTCTAAACTACAAAGTTCTCAACAACCTAGCTCCATCTTATATTCGAGATCTTATTGTTCCATATTTTCCTAAAAGAGCACTTCACTCACTGTCAGACTGCAGGTTTACTTGTGATTCCTAGTTTCCAAAAGCAGAATGGAAGGAAGATCTTTCAGTTCTCAGGCTCCTCTCTTGTGGAACCAACTTCCAGTTTCTGTCCATGAGGCTGACACGTTGTCCAGTTTGAAGACTGGGATTAAGACTTTCCTGTTTTAAAAAAATGTTATAGTTAGGGTTGGATTGTCATGCTGCCTTAAGCTTAGACTACCGAAGAACAAATTGACCTAATTTCCTTTAATGAATTGTTAAAATTGAATAGTTTTCATTTGATACTATCACTGCACTAAAACCATAGATATACGGTAGGATCTGATGTCGTATATCTCCGTATCCTTCACATATACTTATACTTATATTTCCGGATATTCCCGGAAATGGACCGCAATGATCCTTAAAAAAATCCCCAAATCCGGATACTTATCTTTGGCAGGCCCTTGACGAATAACAGCCACATTTATTTTGGATCTGCCGAAGATAAGTATCCAGATTTTGGGATTTTTTAAGGATCTTGCGGTCCATTTCCGGGAATAACACAGATTCTATCTCAACCTGTGATTCTTGACCTGCCATTGTGTATCTGTTCCTACCAAACCCAGCTGGTTGAAGCAGATGGCCGCTTGTCCTGAACCTGGTTCTACTAAAGATTTCTTCTTCATGAGGAATCAAAAAAGGCGTTCAATACAGAAACAACTGGACTTTATTTGTAACAGAAGACGTTTCACCTTCTCATCTGAGAGGCTTTCCACTGTCGCCTTCATGCTTGCTCAAGATGAGAGTTCTGCGATGGAGTTAAACTCAAAGCAGTCTGCTCCTCAGATAAATAATGTTAAATTATTATTTTTATACAAGAAAGTTTCTGTTCAGTGCCCTGAGACGACTTCTGTTGTGACTTGGCGCTACATAAATAAACTGAATTGAAATTGAATTAAAGGAGCTCCATCAAGTCCATTAGTAGGAAATGGAAAGATGGTGCCACCACAGCAAATTTGAGATGGTCGTCCCACATAACTCAGACTGGCTGAGAAGAAACGCCCATTCTGCTTTTGGAAACACTAGGAACCACAAGTAAACCTGCAATCTGAGAGCTAAATGCGCTGTTAGGAACATATAGAAACATAAGATCTGCAAACTAAGATGGATCTAGGATGTTGAGAGCTTTGTAGATTAGAAGTAAGATTTTGAATTTATTAAAACTATAATTTCCACAAATGGATGGAGTGGCCCTTCGGATGACTGAAGATTAATCTATAGTGGCCAAGGCCACCGCTGGCCATCGAAGGTTCTGCCTTTTCACCTGGTGGTGGATAAAATTGCTCCCTCTGCCAGCCAGGATCTATCACTCTGCTCTGCTTCAGACAGCAAAATAAAAACCGCCTCTGTTCTCGTACACAATGTAACTCAGCAATGAGACGCTTGCCACGGAAAATTCTGGCGTTTAAAAACAAAGAAAGTTACAAAATTGTATGAACTTTGAACAAGAACGACATCAGACCACATTTTAAACTATCGTATTTTCCGCCTGAAAAGTCGCACCTTTCTATAAGGCGCATTGTCCAATTATTGGCAATAAATTGGAAAAATCCATAAACAGATTGCACCTTTATTTAAGTCGCATCTATTATGCGTCACCGCTACGCGACGCGTCAGCCCTGCTGAAAATGGCGGCCACAGAAGCGAGCGAGCACGGAAGGACTTTAACAAGATTAACACGGTAAAAACAATTCTTTGTTTGCTGAAAATTATAGCAAAGATGTGTCTTAGCTGAACTTTTCCTGAATAAATGATTGCAATTGTCAAATCGGCTGGATTTAAAAAGTAGTTTCGCTACGTGCACGCGCACGGATGAGACGGCTTTATTTCTTTAGAATTTAGCTAAATAAATGCTTAAAAATATATATTTCTTAGCTGACATTATAGCACAAGGGTTCCTGCGCTTAACCGTTCCTTAATAAATTCACGTAATGGTCAAATCAGCTGGATTTAAATTGTTTTGCTTTGACTTCTTCCAAACCGCCGCGTGCGTTACGAAAATAAATTATAAATAAATCGAATTTTAACTCAAAAATCTCCTACAGCTAATAGTTTGTAAATGACCACACAGTAATTACTTTCTGTAAGTTTTAAAGAAAATCTGTCCTGTAGTTCATGAGTTATTTATCTAAATAATTTGCATTTACGGTAGCTAACAGCTAACAAGCAACGATGCTAAAAGATTGAATTTTAGCTCTAAACATCTCCAACAGCTGACAGTTTGTAAATGCCCACCCAGTAATTACTTTCTGTAAGTTTAAAGAAAATATGTCCTGTGGTTTTATAGTTCATACCTCCAGAGCAGGAGGCCGGGCAGCGACAGAGTCAGTCCGACCAGAGGAGGCTGCCGTCGGACACATGAGGTGGGAACGGTCGGTGTACCCTAGCGGACAAAAGTGGTACTGCACCATTTTTTACCAAAATGAAAAACGGTCATATCTGAGCCAAAAATGGGTCTAAAAATATGGGGAAAAAATCCATAAACATGTCTCACCTCTCTATTAGTCGCAGGGCATGCAAATTAGGCAAAAAGGTGTGACTAATAGACCGGAAAATACGGTAGCTGGTGTGAACTTGCACAACATTGTAAATGACAGCATGAGGCCTGTTTTTGTACTAAGATTTTTTTTTTTCAATCTACGTCTTCACGTGCACTCGGGCACAAACCTGAGGATGCACAGTGACTTGAAGACAGATCTCTGAGCAGGCGCCTGCACGGCACCCGTCGGACGGTTCCATATCTTCCACGTTCAAAGCTGAAATTCTTTCTGCATGTGCTCGTGTGTCTCAGACGTAACAAACGGTCGGGCGCTGGTGATATCTGGGCCTGACTTGTGGGAGTGAAGCGAAAAGAGATCACTCTCCCTCCATATGTGTGAACGCATGCATGTGTGCGTGGAGCTGCCTCTCCATCCGTCACTGACTCAGGGCGGAGAAGAGACTACTCGGAGCCCAGAAAGCAGGGGTCAAGTCCGGGCTTACTCAACCCCCGCAGACCCTCTTCCCTCCCTCTGTTTTCTCCTCCCTCGCTCCTCTCTCCATCAGACGAGGGACGAATCCAGGGGTTGGTGTGAGGGCGGAGGGACGAGCTTACAGGAGAGCTGAAGAGTAAAGAAAAGGGAATTTAATGATTCGATGAAAAGGAACTGTTGCTAAAAGGTAAAAGCAGCAAGTCTTAGCTAAATGCTAAAACTAACTAAACTGTTAAGAAAACAGAAGCTAAAAGTAGCTAAATGGTAGCTAAGAGCTAAAATGAGTACAGTCAATAGCAATAATTCAAATACAGGTAGTTCCCGACTTACGACGGAGTTCCGTTCCTACGTTGCGTCGTAACTCAAATTTCGACGTAACTCGGAAAATACGTCCAAACTGCACCTGCTACGTACAGTACTGTATTTTACCAAGCACTTAACCTATCCTAACACAGTACCCTACATAATGATCAAAAACACATTTCAGAGCCATAATGAAGTGAAAAAATAGTTAATTTCCTACTCTGGAATGCTGGTGAAGCCTTTTCCTCAGTTCCTACTCCAGATTCTCCATTCATTTACGTTGTAAAACCGCCGTCCATAAAACAGCTACTTTTCCACAGCTGCTGCCTGTCCAGCTTGCTCCAACAAGTTTTGTTTTGTTTTTTGAATGTCCAGAGAGCTAGACTTAGCTTTTTTAGAGAGTACAGGTCAGCTGTAGCAGCTGTAGCTACCGCAGCTAGCAAAACAGGAAACAGCCGGAAACTGCGTAAATCAGCTTCAAAATAAATAAATAAAAATTTCAAAACAAAAATTTAATTGAGATGTGTGTCGTAACCACGAAACGTCGTAACTCGAGGCCGTCGTAAGTCAAGGACTATCTGTAGTAGCTAAAAGTTAAAAGTAGAGATTTTGCAACTAAAATCTTAAGATTAACCTGACAAAATAAAGGTTGAATGAAAATCTAAAATGAGCTGAACCATGGCTAAAGCCTATAATTTGCAAAATCATAGCTGGTCTTTGTTCTTTTGTTTAAAGTGTTAGCAAAATATCGCATGAACCAGACCACGGATTTTCTTGAAACTTGACAAAAGTATTTAACGAATAAACATCTACAACCGATTCAACTCTTGGAGTCTGACCTCTTCAATATGGCCGCCGCAGCTAAGCAAACTCAGCACACAGCAAAACATGGCTTTAAGGCGGGAAGTTTTACACATATTAAACTACAGTTTGGTGTGGAAGTAGCTGAGAGTCGTTCACAAGAACACACACTGTGAGTGTTTTAACAGGTCACAAGAGATCTGTTTTTAAAACCTGCTGGAGTCAACCTGTATCTGTTGGCAAAATATCTCGCTAACCATTAAATGGATATTCATAAAAACCTTGTAAAGTAAAAACTTGTCACCACAACTGAAAATGGCCCCCACAGCTAATGGACATTAGCCGTCACAGAAATGGCTTCAGCTCGGTTCATTTTACAGACACTCAGCTGAAATGAGGCATGGTAGCAGCCGAGAGTCATTATTTATTGAACAAAAATGGATCCAGCAGCTTGTAGAACCTCCTTCAGCTGCAGGAAATCTCAACAGTTTTCTGTAGGACGTTGTCCGACGTGGTTGTGGAGGAACTTTGGCCCACTCTTCTTTACAACGTTCCCTCGGTTCGTTGGAGTTTGTAGATACTGGTTGAGGTTTCAGCTTGAGGTTCTGGTCTTTGAATAAAGGTTGAATGAATGAATGAATGAATTTGACTGGACCGTTGCAGCACCTTGACCCTTTTCATTTTGACCCGTTCCATTGTAGATCAGCTGCTGTGTTTGGGATCATGGTTCTGTTGGACCCAGTTTGGCCCAAGTGATGGTCTCACATTTGACTCCAGAACATTTTGATCCTTAGAGGAGTTCACGGTCCATTCATTGAATGACATGAGCCCAAATCATCAGCCCTCCACCGTCATGCTGACAGCCGGAATGGGGTGTTTGCTGCAGTGCATTCTGGGTAAACAGCTCCACTTTGGTCCCATCGAGAGTCTATAGCTGTGTCCCAATCCGACGGCTGCATGGGTCTAAGGCCGCATTTGAAGGCCGCTGACGTCCCAGCAATGCGCCAAGGCCTGTCCCAATTCGAAGACTGCTTCAATGCGGCCGACGAATGCGGCCTACTTTTCCCCGAATTTGAAGGACAGTTCCGGTGGATCCTTCAAGACGGAGGCTATCCCAAAATGCATTGCGTTTACACTGCGCGTGCGCATTGAGGGAACATTTTGGATGAACGTAATGGCGGACGAAGCGACTGAATACACTTTTAAATGTAAGTTATGTTAAAATGTGGGATTAAAAAATTAAAAGCCTAAAGCGGTTATGATTTATGACATAAATGATTAAAGCGGATGTTAGTCTTTTGTCATTTGCGTAGATATTTTTTGTATGTTTTGTCAGCTCGTACAGCGGGTCCCGTCGTATTATCGCCGCTAAGCTAATTTTATTCTTCTGTTTTTTAGGGAGCAAGGAGCAGACCGAGGCTTTTATTAAGCTTCGGAATAGCCACCTACGGGGGCTAAAAATTCTGCAACTGTGGCGTGGAGGTACAAGATTCATCTTATGCTTCTGAGTACAGTTTCATTAACCCTACTGTACTGTACATAACCTGCAACCTCTTGTGTTGTGCTGTGAAAACTGTTTTTCAATGTGGGTTTAAGACATTATTTTCCATGTTTCCCCTCTTCATTCATTTTATGTTGATGTTATTAGGGTAATTTTGGAGAAGATGGGCCTGCAGGATATCATAACCGTAAATTTGGGTAATAGACTTATTTGAAAGATTGCAAATAATACAGTCCAAGTAAAATAGCCTGCAGGATAAAGTAAATCCTCTGCAGGCTAAAAAGAAATGGGACAATTTAAAGAAGAAATACAAAGTATGTACATGTGTAATGAATTATATAATTTGTACGTGCTCTTGATACAAACCAGATTCTAAAAAAGTTGGGACACTAAACAAATTGTGAATAAAAACTGAATGCAATGATGTGGAGGTGCCAACATCTAATATTTTATTCAGAATAGAACACAAATCACAGATCTAAAGTTTAAACTGAGAGAATGTATCATTTTAAATGAAAAATATGTTGTTTCAAAATGTCATGGCGTCAACAAATCCCAAAAAAAGTTGCGACAAGTCCTGAACATAGTTCTCTGCATTAATGGTGCCTTTCCAGACATGCAAGCTGCCCATGCCACAAGCGCTCATGCAACCCCATACCATCAGTGAGGCAGGCTTCTGAACGGAGCATTGATTGGCGTTCCAGCCACTTATTGCTACTTGTCCCAACTTTTTGGGGGTTTGTTGACACTGTGAAATTTTGAATCAACATATTTTTCCTTTAAAATGTTACATTTACTTAGATTAAACTTTTGATCTGTCATCTATGTTATGTTGAGGTGGCTCGGGCATCTGGTTAGGATGCCTCCTGGACGCCTCCCTGGGGAGGTGTTCCGGGCATGTCCCACCGGGAGGAGACCCAGAGGAAGACCCAGGATACGCTGGAGGGACTATGTTTCTCGGCTGGCCTGGGAACGCCTTGGGATTCCCCCAGAGGAGCTGCTCCAAGTGGCTGGGGAGAGGGAAGTCTGGGCCTCCCTACTTAGGCTGCTACCCCCGCGACCCGACCCCGGATAAGCGGAAGAAAATGGATGGATGGATGGATCTATGTTATGTTATGCATAAAATATTGACATTTGCCATCCCCACATCATTCAGTTTTTATTCACAATTTGTTTAGTGTCCCAACTTTTTTGGAATCTGGTATGTACTTGTAAACTTTAAAAAAAAAAAAAGTTTGTTGCTCTTTTTGCCAACTGTGATATCTTATTTCCTCTGTTCAGGACTGCAAATATCCAGGGTCAGGGGAAGGAGTGAGTGGGAAGCCCACTGCTGCGACGTGGCCCTGGTTTGTCCTCATGGATGAGGCGTTAGGACAGAGACCTTGCATTGCACCTCCTGTCCTAATTTCCTCCATCCGTGAGGACAATCCAGGTCCAAGCACAGCAGTGGGTGACCAGGACGACAGGGCTGAGGAGGAGGAAAGAATGGAACAGAGACGAGGAAGAAAGAGGAAGAACAACAGAGAGGATGAGTTAATGGACTTAATCAGAGAAGATATGAAGCTGCAGAGGGAAGATATGAAGCTGCAGAGGGAGGCAGAAGAGAGAAGGTTGAATGAAAGTAGGGAGATGATGGAAAGATTATTTAGTATTCTAGAAAAAAATGCAAATACCGGTAAATAAATTACCGGTATATTTATGAGTTTGAAAAATGTGTTGGTCTTTGTTTTGTTCTAATTTTGAAAAAATAAATTGATTACAAAAACTAGTTGTCTATAATTCATTTTATTAACAGTAAGTTAATTCAAAACAACAAAAAGTTCTGTGGCTGCCAGCTCTGCAAACCCACAGGACACCACCTGCAGGTCCTCTGGGTTTTTAGGCAGGTGGATGACACCATGATGGACAGCAGAACGAGGCGTCCCAAACACTCCTGACTGAGACCACCTGCAAGATGCTCCATCTGCCAGCCAGAAAACAGTTGTCGCCCCCAACCATGTCATGAATCCAGGTCCAGGAGATGAAGCAACACCTCCAGAGACTCCCTGCATCATCACAAATCCAGTCTAGGATCTTCTTGGTTAAAGTAACGGTCCAGGACTGGGATATTCAGATTAATACTCCAGTACAAGTGTCTGGTCTGGTTCAGGACATGTAGAGAACAACAAAACATTTAGTTTAAGATTTAATTTTTTATAAGATATTAAAGTATTATCATAATAATGAGGCTTAATCTACTGATGCTCAATGAAAACACTTGAGTGCTATTTTATTAATAAAATAGATGAAAGACCCTGTTTTTAACATTTTTTTACAACCCCTTTATGTACTAATGGATTTTATACAATAAAATATTGGAAAATGTTATGCTGTATTCTAAATTTCAAATAAGTTAAGTATTTAAAATTTTAAATAAGTTATAAATATTATTCTAGTATATTGTTTTATTAAATTATTAGTAAATAAGATAGATTTTTGATTTATTTATTATGCACAAGTTAACAAAGTTAATACTGACAATGAAATTATCCATGAAACTACAGCCAAAAAAAAAAAAAAAAGTAAGTTGGATATATCTGTCAGCAGAAGATATAAAACATGCCACCAGCAGCAATAAAGTTCTGTATTTCCTCTAGAATTAAAAAAAGCAGTAAAAACAACAGCATTTCAAGCTCCTTTCTTCCTAAAGCTTGATTTATACTTGACGCGTTGCGCCGTGCGCGAGGGGCGCGCGCCAGAAGTGACGCAATATCGCAGTCCCCGCCCCCTGCGCATTGGCCCCGTGCGACGTCTTGGCGCGTGTCGCGCACCTCCGAATTTTTGAAACTCCGCAAGCCTAGTGCGCGCGGCGCCGCACGCCACACGTTGCTTTTGCCGTTGACGCCGTGGACTGGGCTTTCAAAGAACAGCACTTTGCCATGCTCCGCCGTGCATCAACTATAAACAACGTGGCGAAACTATGAACGCAGCGCCGCGCGCACGGCGCGCGCTCCAGCTTGCGGACCAAAGCGCGACTATAACTCAGCCTTTAGGCTGACCCAGAGCCATATATATAGAGAGTTCCGACACGCTTTGATCTCACCGACAGGCGGTCAATCGTTCCAAACAACGGCTATGGAAACCTTGTGGAGCTGCGCCCTCTGGCGGCGACGGAGCGCTACTGCAGGCAGCTTCAGACTAACCAGAGCCATGGAACAAATCGCCCCCTCCATGACCCACGTGACTTCCGCATTCCATTCTTACAACGGAAGTCTATGGAAGTGTCGCAACTCTCACTTTATATGGCTCTGGGCTGACCGCTGTCACGGTTGCTAGGCAACATGACGTACTCCGACGTAACCGTGAAGGCTAGACCTGTCCCAATTCAAAAGAAATTCACAGCCGTGGACTTCCGGTCCACCTGGTCTTTGAAGGACCCGGCCTGCGTGTACCGGGTAGGCCGGGTCCTTGGTAGTATGCACCCGTCGGATTGGGACACAGCTTTTCTCCTGCAATCTTGTCCTAACTGTCCTGTCATGACCTTTAACCTTTAGCCGAGGTTCATCTGGTTCAAGATGGAGCTCTGTTTGCATTTTCTGTGGTATTAATTTTTTAATGCGGATTAACTTGTTTTTAAAAATGGTTGGATGAATGTGAGCGTTGTGAGCTGCAGAGGAGACGACAAACAACATGTCAGTCTGTGAGAGAGCAGGAGGTGCGGAGTGACGGGTGCCAGGAGCAGTCCTCCGGAGGAGGCGTCACCGCCGTTCTCAGAGCACCAACACAGAGTCGGTGTCAGGGAGGCGTCGACGACGGCCAGCACGAGGCTCCAGGGGTCTACTGGTATTTTAAAGTCATCTCCAGGGGTCTACTGGTATTTTAAAGTCATCTCCAGGGGTCTACTGGTATTTTAAAGTCATGCTCCAGGGGTCTACTGGTATTTTAAAGTCATCTCCAGGGGTCTACTGGTATTTTAAAGTCATCTCCAGGGGTCTACTGGTATTTTAAAGTCATCTCCAGGGGTCTACTGGTATTTTAAAGTCATCTCCAGGGGTCTACTGGTATTTTAAAGTCATCTCCAGGGGTCTACTGGTATTTTAAAGTCATCTCCAGGGGTCTACTGGTATTTTAAAGTCATCTCCAGGGGTCTACTGGTATTTTAAAGTCATCTCCAGGGGTCTACTGGTATTTTAAAGTCATCTCCAGGGGTCTACTGGTATTTTAAAGTCATCTCCAGGGGTCTACTGGTATTTTAAAGTCATCTCCAGGGGTCTACTGGTATCTTAAAGTCAGCTCCAGGGTCGTTTGCAACAGTCAGCTCCTGCTCGGCCTGCAGGCCACCGACCCGTCAGGCGGTTCTGGCTGGATGGCAGAACTCCGTTTTAGCCAGTGATTCTACATCTTACCCCAAAATTACACCACACGCGGCTCCGCCCCGCTCCGGTCCGCAGGTCGCAGCTGAGCGAGTCCAATTCCCACTGCCTCCGCTCCGCTCAGGTCCGCCTGGATGCGCCGCTCCGAGACACGTGCGAGATCGCGCGATAAATCAAGTGATAAATAAGTAAGTCAGAACAAAACAATTCATTCGGTGGAAGAAGGAGAACAACTGTAGAGAGACTGCTGCCTTGATCTTCTCTCGTAAATGAGCTACATGGTTTGAGCAACAGGAAGTGATGTTTACATTTCAGAATAAAATACTTTTTTATTTATTTATTTCTTGTATTGCGTTTGTAGGCGTAGTCATAGTCATAAATATAATAGTTTAGTCATAGAATAGTCATAAATGATAGTTTGACAGCATTTTTGTACAAATAAATCCGTATAGAGCTAGGATTAGTCCGCCCGTGGTGATTTTATTTTGTAAATACGGAAGTTGTGCTCGTTCCTTTTCCTGTTGGTGCGACGTAATCTTCAAAAGTTGACTCCGGCACAGCTCCGGCGTCCGGCAGAAATAGAAAAATTTCTAATTTTGACGGACTGCCGTCCGCTCTCCGCTGCTCGCCGCCGCCGTGCGGAGCCAGTGTAAATTCTGTCATTGATTATAAAGGGTGCGTATTTGCTGCGGAGGTCGGACCGGAGCGGGGCGGAGCCGTAACGCGTGTGGTGTAATTTTGGGGTCACACTGATTTACACATAAATCAACAAAACTACCAACATATTTCTTTATAGTTTTAAACTGGATTATGTGTTTTCTGCAGTTTAGGTTTATATTTTAGGCTTAGCTTATGACTTTTGAGCTGAAAAGACAAATCAGAGCAAAAAAACATTTTAGGTCAACTACCATATTTTCGGGTCTGTAAGTCGCACCTTTTTGCCTAATTTGCATCCCCTGCGACTAATAGAGAGGTGAGACTTGTTTATGGATTTTTTCCCATATTTTAGACCAATTTTTGGCTCAGATATGACCGTTTTTTATTTTGGAAAAAAATGGTGCAGTACCACTTTTGTCCGCTAGGGGACACCGACCGTTCCCACCTCATGTGTCCGTCCAAAAAAAACCTCCTCTGCTTGGACTGACTCTGTCGCTGCCCAGCCTCCTGCTCTGGAGGTAAGAACTACGAAACCACAGGACAGATTTTCTTTAAACTTATGCCGGGTACCCACCAAACGCGTTTCGGGCAGCGGAAGCAGACGGTTTACATTGAAAGTCTATATGGAGGAGCGGCGAGGAGCGGCGAGGTGTGGCGAAACGTGACGCGGCGCGTTTTGAGCATTTCAAGCAGCGCGGCAGAGCGCGGCAGTTCTTTTCCGCACGCGACGCGTCCAAAGCAGCCGATGCCGGAGTTCAAATATTTGAACTTTGGCTGCTCGCCGCGTCGCAGCAACCAATCGGGAGAGACTCTGCTATGTGATGACGCAACGACGACGGGACTTTTTTTGGACTTTTTAAACTTAGCCCAACGAGCCTCCATGAAGAAACCAGCCTCCGGTAAGAAACTTGGCATTTTTACAGTTGCCGCTGTCCGCTCGAGCGTACGATCACCCCAAACATAAAAAAAAAAACGTTTTAATCTCAACAAAGACTTTCGGAGCTGCAGTTCGGCTCGTAGAAAACCCACTCAAGTAGTAACGAGGCTCACGTACAGCTGATTTCATCTGCCCGGTGTACAAGAAACAAAACAAACCCGACCGGAAAAGGAGCCAGACGCTCCTCCCACTGCGCGTCATTCAGACACGTTCGGTGGGAACAGACATCTGTTGACAAGCAGCCAATACCGTGCGTCAGGAGCGTTTTTGATGCTCAAGACGCGTTCGGTGGGTACCCGGCATTACAGAACATAATGACTAGGTGGACATTTACAAACTATTAGCTGCAGGAGATGTTTAGAGCTAAAAAAAATTGATCTTTTAGCATCGTTGTTTGTTGTTAGCAGTTAGCTACCGTAAACGGATACTACTGTATTTAGATAAATAACTCATGATCTACAGGACAGATTTTTATCAAATTTACAGAACATAATTACTGTACTTGGTGGTCATTTACAAACTGTGACCTGTATGAGACATTTGAGCTAAAATTCGATTTATTTATAATTTATTTTCGCAGCGCACGAGACGGTTTGGAAGAAGTCAAAGCGAAACAATTTAAATCCAGCAGATTTGACCATTTCGTGAATTTATTAAGGAACGGTTAAGCTCAGAAACACTTGTGCTATAATGTCAGCTAAGAAATATATTTTTTTAAGCGTTTATTTAGCTAAATTTTAAAGGAATAAAGCCGTCCCACCTGCGCACGTGCACGTGGCGAAACTACTTTTTTAAATCCAGCTGATTTGACAATTACGTTCATTTATTAAGGAAAAGTTCAGCTAAGACACATCTTTGCTATAATTTTCAGCAAACAAATAATTGTTTTTACCGTGTTAATCTTGTAAAGTCCTTCCGTGCGCGCGCGCTCCTGTGGCAGCCATTTGCAGCAGAGCTAAACACACGGACCACATTTCCGGGTTGTTTCAGCGGTGACGCGTTACGTCGGCGGTGACGTAGGTGCGATCTAAATAAACGTGGACCCGTTTATGGATTTTTCCAATTTATTGCCAATAATTGGACAAAACGATCTATATAATGGTGCGACCTATCAGGCGGAAAATACGGTATGTGTTTTTTGCAGTTTAGGTTTATATTTTAGGCTTAGCTTATGTCTTTTGAGCTGAAAACACAAATCAAAGCAAAAAAACATTTTAGGTCAACTATTTTACAAAAGTCAAAAAGTCCCAAATTTGCAGTGCAGTTTTTGTTGGTAGTCACTGTATCTGACTGTGAGTGTGTGAGTCCGCTTAGTGTTAGCAAAACGTTTTATGAACCGCTTAACAGGAAGTTGGGTTTCAATCATTGTTTTGTTTTGCTTTTCGTCGTGTCAGTTCTGGTGATTTTTACAGCGAACAGCAGTTCATCGTGGAAATGCCGAGTCAGCGTTTGCACTTTTCTTTTCCCGTTTTAAACTTCTCGGGCTTGTCAATCGACATCAAACTATTTCTGCAAACTCTGCGCTATTTTAAAAATTTATGAATAGAGATGTTCAGCTCATTCAGAAGTGCCATGAGTTTTATTTTTTGTGACTTTCATAATTTTCAAAATACTTAACTTTATTGACAAATATTTTCACATAGAAATTAATTGAAACTTTAAATAATTTAAAAATGGCTTTTTTTAAATATTCCTTTTAGTTTTAAGCTCGTCTTTTCTACCTTTGTATTTGTACAAGCTGCTTTGCTGATTTTACCCTTTAGCTAATGTTGAACTAGGTATGATTTTGAAAATTATAGGCTTTAGCTGTGGTTGAGCTTATTTTAGCTACAGCTGGTTTCAATAAGACTTTTAGCTATGGTTTAGCTCATTTTAGATTTTAGTTAGAAAATCTTTACTTTTAACTTTTAGCTGCTATTATAAATTTAATCGTTTTAGCTATTAGCTACAATTTAGCTACTTTTAGCTTCTGTTTTGTTCATATTAACAAGCTGTTTAGTTAGTTTCAGCATTTAGCAAAGACTTGCCACTTTTTCCTTTTAGCAACAGTTTTTCTCCTTTTTACTTTAAGCAACACTTGTAATTAATGAGCCTTTAGAGTAATTATTGCTAATTTTAGCAGTAAGCTTAAGTTTAGCTAATTTTAGCTTTTATTTATGTTTTAGCTCATTTTAACCAATAGCTATGGTTTTAGTTTTTCATACAGCTGCACTTTTAGCACATTTTAGCATTCAGCCACTCTTTCTCTATACTTTTAGCATTCACTTATTGTTTTGTTACTTTTAATTTTTAGCTACGTTTTGCTAAATTTAGGACATATTTAGAGTTTTCTTCATTTTCCCCACAGTTTCAGTTTCACTGGACTTAGTTTTTAGCTACAGTTTTGCTAACTTTGACTGTTTGGTATATTTTTGCTACTGTCTGCCTTTAGCTACTGTCCCCACCTTGGTTGAACTTTAAACATTTTAGCTTCTTTACCAGATTTCAGCTGTCACTGTGGTGTTTTTAAATGTTCTGTGTTTCTTCCAACATTTAATTAGTTTTAGCATTTAGACAAATAATTCTTTATTCTCATCTTGATTTGACCCCTGCAGTTTCTTTCATCAGATAAATCAAAAAGGCGTTCAATTCAGGATCAACTGGACTTTATTTGTAACAGAAAACGTTTCGACTTCTGTCCAGAAGTCTTTTTCAATTCATCCTTTCATCAGATACTTTAACCTTCAATAACCCCCACCCCCACCACCACCACCTCATGTCAGCTGACTCATGTTTCTGATTTTTCTCCCTCGTTCAAAGTTCTGCATTTGTTTTAATTTTAATCTGTTTGTGTGTGGCGCTTCTGAACGTGCACTCTGTGTGACACGCCGAGACGCCCCCCCCTCTGCTTCCTGCTGGGACGAACCCGTTTATTTAATTGATTTTTCATGAGTGAAGAAAAGAGCAAAGACTGACCGTCTGCAGACGCTTCATCTGAGTCCAGCTGCTGTGGTGCTCAGAGAGGCAGGAAAACCAACTCCATAAACACTCCGATCAGAGCTGATTTTAAGATTTTGATTGTATTTCATATAAAAAGGAAAAAGACTCATCTGGGGACGAGCATTGCAAACTAGACTAGGCCTGGTGTGTCCAAAGTGCAGCTCTTGGGCCATTTGTGACCATCAGAGTTATTTTGTGAGGCTGCTTTTTAAGAACGGGAACATTTTAAACGCTCCACAGGTGGAGCGAGGAAAACCAACGGAAGGTGAGGTGATGTCCAGGAGCACACAGGTAAAGTTTTATTAGTTTTTCCTCAAACACGTGGGAGAAATCAAAAAAACTGTACACAAAATGTCAGTGCAGCTCAGCCTTAAATATTTTGGGCTGTAATCATCAATCAGCTGATGATGCAAGAAACATCTTCTCAGCGCTCGTCCAGTGGCTGACGTGGCCAGTGGAGGAAAACACAACAACCAAAAGAGGAATCCTGACATCTGAACCACATGAACTCACGTGTGACTGTCAGCGTCTTCTGCTGATCGCGGTTCAAGAGTCTTTAAAATCTTACAAACAGCTGCTGCACTGGGTCTGTTTGAGGCTTAGTTTTCAGTCTGCGCTGTTTTTGTCAGCCTCTCATTGACTTAGCAACAAACGCAGGTGTGTGGTTACCACGGAGACCACAATGAGCCACTGGCAACAGCCATACACCAAACTGTGTGTGTGTGTTTTTTTTTTTACAAAGTTATGCTACAGTTTTAGGCAGTAGCTGTGTTGGGAA
>JBBPBX010025562.1:0-13764 GCA_038048925.1 Garcialebias charrua
GTGTGTGTGTGTGTGTGTGTGTGTGTGTGTGTGTGTGTTTGTGTGTGTGTCCTTGTTTATGCTACTTTGTAAAGCCCATTTTTCCAATTTATAGAGCTTTGGAGCGTGACGTCACTGGTCCACCGCGCACAGCATTGTGGGTAGTTTTTTGTGTAGTTTTTTGTCGATCCGCCATTTTTGCTGGTCGCTAGTCGCTCGTATTTTGTTCGAATCAGGTTTCAACAGTTTAGCAATGGTCCTAAATTGCTGTGTAATAGGATGCAATGTCCGTTCACACGACAGAAAAGGTAAAAAAATAGAAAACGGACTCTCGTTTTATAGTTTCCCTACCTGGAAACAACGCGAGGGCGATCGTGTGTCGGCCATAACAAAAAGGAGACGAATGGCATGGATATCAGCAGTGAGACGTCCTGATGTAACGTTCTCCAACATCACAAGATACATGCTTGTTTGTTCCAGACATTTCCATTCAGGTGAGTATTTTAAATCAGTTTACTGGAGTTGTGCCATTTTGTCAAGGTGTATCATGTTTTGGTCGAGTTCAGTGCATAGTGGGTCAACCAAGTTTAGGTCGGACATCTGTGTTATTTTAAAATAAACTGTTTAAAGTTGATTGTGTTGTCACATTGACTGTAGCAAAAAAAATTATTATTAATTTATTTCTTTATTCATTTCATCAAAATAAATACCCAACAAAGACATGTATTTTTTTTAAAAGAAAATATAAAATGAAAGGCAGCATGATTATTATATCTGCCCCTTTTCCAAACAATCAATTCAAAGAATAATCTATAAGTAACAAAAAATGTGTAACTCATCTCAATTTTCAAATTTCAACCTTTTACACATTAAACTACATCATCTTTTAACAAAATGTGTCTGAATATTTAAGGGTAGTACATTGTTATGACATTTATACATCACCATTAAAAAAAGGTAATCTACTAAATCATGGAACTTCAGTAATTTCAACTCAAAAAATAATATACTAGATGGATGACAGTAATGTTTTCTGGCAATAATTATATTACTGATCTGCGTTCTCTTCAAGGCAAATCTTCTTATGAGATGGATGAGTCAAATCCCGACTGGGCTCCAACACTGCACTTGGGACGCTCCGAGGTGAAAGTGTCAACATCAGACAGACATGCTCGTCCATTAAAGTCCATGACCCACCATGTTTTCAAATTGCATCGCCATTAATATTTATTAGTTTATTTAAAAATAATACAGGAGCGTTTATTTATATTGTAGAGAAATAATGCAAAATGTGTTATTTCATGATTTATAGCAGATTTTAGCAGAAGCTCCGGGAAGATCTGCCCCTCTCCAAATATGGGCATTCACATCACTAAAGATTCCGCCTTGGAGTTACAGGCGGAGTTTTAATAAGCCTTCATCAACTTCCATGACCGCTGCTCTAAGAGAGGAAAAAAAAAGAGAAGCGGTTGCTCACTGATGTCTGTCATATTCTGAGCAGCATCCACGTAGACATAATTCGCTTGATCGCGACAAATTCATTCATTTCCGCATCGCCTTTTTATTCTCTCCCCTGACCAGACAGGTCGGGAGTAGAAAGGCAGCCGCAGCGCGGAGCTCTGAGCGCGCGGGCTTCCCCGTGCTCTCCCGTGCTCTCTGTGCTTCCCCGTGCTCCAGCAACAAGGCTGGACAGAACCGAGCCCCAGCACGAACTTCAAAGCTGACCCGCAGCGGAACGGGGAGCCAGGGAGAAGCCGCGCGGCTCGCTCCTCTCTGGGCAGAGGAGAGGAGAGCAGCCAGCAACAGTCGCAGCGGTGTTATATCTTATTAAAAAGGTCTATAAAATAAATAATAAATAAAAGCAGACCACTGGTCCAGTTGTACACAAAAATGCACCAGGAAATATGCAGTTTTACTCTCACTCTCATAAACCTCCATGGAAACTCACTCCTACCTTCTGCCTTGCTTTCTGGGTGGAGATCAATGTAACGAAAGGCATGACCCTTCGGGACTTTTCGGCCAGGTTTCCGGATTCATTCGGGAGTGGGTTGTTTTTTTTTTTTTTTTTTAACCCTCGCCTGGCCCAAATGCAAAAATGAAAATAAAATTCATAAAATACTACAGTAATTCTCCAATATGGTGAATTGTTACTGTCACGGTGGGTGTTGTCCTTTAAAGACAAGGGGAAGATGAAGGAAGTGATGGAAAGACAAAATCAACAAGCAATGGAGGCTGCAGGAGATGATCATCAGCAGGTGATGGAGGCAGCAGGAGATGATCATCAGCAGGTGATGGAGGCAGCAGGAGATGATCATCAGCAGGTGATGGAGGCAGCAGGAGATGATCATCAGCAGGTGATGGAGGCAGCAGGAGATGATCATCAACAGGTGATGGAGGCAGCAGGAGATGATCATCAGCAGGTGATGGAGGCAGCAGGAGATGATCATCAGCAGGTGATGGAGGCAGCAGGAGATGATCATCAGCAGGTGATGGAGGCAGCAGGAGATGATCATCAACAGGTGATGGAGGCAGCAGGAGATGATCATCAGCAGGTGATGGAGGCAGCAGGAGATGATCATCAGCAGGTGATGGAGGCAGCAGGAGATGAGCACCAACAGGTGGTGGAGGCAGCTGGAGATGAGCACCAACAGGTGGTGGAGGCAGCAGGAGATGAGCACCAACAGGTGGTGGAGGCAGCAGGAGATGATCATCAACAGGTGATGGAGGCAGCTGGAGATGAGCACCAACAGGTGGTGGAGGCTGCTGGAGATGAGCACCAACAGGTGGTGGAGGCTGCTGGAGATGAGCACCAACAGGTGGTGGAGGCAGCAGGAGATGAGCACCAACAAGTGGTGGAGGCAGCAGGACATGAGCACCAACAAGTGGTGGAGGCAGCTGGAGATGAGCACCAACAAGTGGTGGAGGCTGCAGGAGATGATCATCAGCAGGTGATGGAGGCAGCAGGAGATGATCATCAGCAGGTGATGGAAGCAGCAGGAGATGATCATCAACAGGTGATGGAGGCAGCAGGAGATGATCATCAGCAGGTGATGGAGGCAGCAGGAGATGATCATCAACAGGTGATGGAGGCAGCAGGAGATGATCATCAGCAGGTGATGGAGGCAGCAGGAGATGATCACAACAGTGATGGAGGCAGCAGGAGATGATCATCAACAGGTGATGGAGGCAGCAGGAGATGATCATCAGCAGGTGATGGAGGCAGCAGAGATGATCATCAGCAGGTGATGGAGGCAGCAGGAGATGATCATCAGCAGGTGATGGAGGCAGCAGGAGATGATCATCAGCAGGTGATGGAGGCAGCAGGAGATGATCATCAACAGGTGATGGAGGCAGCAGGAGATGATCATCAGCAGGTGATGGAGGCAGCAGGAGATGATCATCAACAGGTGATGGAGGCAGCAGGAGATGATCATCAGCAGGTGATGGAGGCAACAGGAGATGATCATCAGCAGGTGATGGAGGCAGCAGGAGATGATCATCAGCAGATGATGGAGGCAGCAGGAGATGATCATCAACAGGTGATGGAGGCAGCAGGAGATGATCATCAGCAGGTGATGGAGGCAGCAGGAGATGATCATCAACAGGTGATGGAGGCAGCAGGAGATGATCATCAGCAGGTGATGGAGGCAGCAGGAGATGATCATCAACAGGTGATGGAGGCAGCAGGAGATGATCATCAGCAGGTGATGGAGGCAGCAGGAGATGTGCAACAACCAGTGGTGGAGGCAGCAGGAGATGATCATCAGCAGGTGATGGAGGCAGCAGGCAGCAGGAGATGATCATCGACAGGTGGTAGAGGCAGCAGGAGATGATCATCAGCAGGTGATAGAGGTAGCAGGAGATGATCATCAGTAGGTGGTGGAGGCAGCTGGAGATGAGCACCAACAGGTGATGGAGGCAGCAGGAGATGATCATCAGTAGGTGGTGGAGGCAGCTGGAGATGATCATCAACAGGTGATGGAGGCAGCAGGAGATAATCATCAGTAAGTGGTGGAGGCAGCTGGAGATGAGCACCAACAGGTGGTGGAGGCAGCAGGAGATGATCACCAACAGGTGGTGGAGGCAGCTGGAGATGAGCACCAACAGGTGGTGGAGGCAGCTGGAGATGAGCACCAACAGGTGGTGGAGGCAGCTGGAGATGATCATCAACAGGTGGTGGAGGCAGCTGGAGATGAGCACCAACAGGTGATGGAGGCAGCAGGAGATGATCACCAACAGGTGATGGAGGCAGCAGGAGATGATCACCAACAGGTGGTGGAGGCAGCAGGAGATGATCATCAACAGGTGGTGGAGGCAGCAGGAGATGATCACCAACAGGTGGTGGAGGCAGCAGGAGATGATCACCAACAGGTGGTGGAGGCAGCAGGAGATGATCACCAACAGGTGGTGGAGGCAGCAGGAGATGATCACCAACAGGTGGTGGAGGCAGCAGGAGATGATCACCAACAGGTGGTGGAGGCAGCAGGAGATGATCACCAACAGGTGGTGGAGGCAGCAGGAGATGATCACCAACAGGTGGTGGAGGCAGCAGGAGATGATCACCAACAGGTGGTGGAGGCAGCAGGAGATGAGCACCAACAGGTGGTGGAGGCAGCAGGAGATGAGCACCAACAGGTGGTGGAGGCAGCAGGAGATGAGCACCAACAGGTGATGGAGGCAGCAGGAGATGAGCACCAACAGGTGATGGAGGCAGCAGGAGATGAGCACCAACAGGTGATGGAGGCAGCAGGAGATGAGCACCAACAGGTGATGGAGGCAGCAGGAGATGAGCACCAACAGGTGATGGAGGCAGCTGGAGATGATCATCAGCAGGTGATGGAGGCAGCAGGAGATGAGCACCAACAGGTGATGGAGGCAGCTGGAGATGAGCACCAACAGGTGGTGGAGGCAGCTGGAGATGAGCACCAACAGGTGGTGGAGGCAGCTGGAGATGAGCACCAACAGGTGGTGGAGGCAGCTGGAGATGAGCACCAACAGGTGGTGGAGGCAGCAGGAGATGAGCACCAACAGGTGGTGGAGGCAGCTGGAGATGAGCACCAACAGGTGGTGGAGGCAGCTGGAGATGAGCACCAACAGGTGATGGAGGCAGCTGGAGATGAGCACCAACAGGTGGTGGAGGCAGCAGGAGATGAGCACCAACAGGTGGTGGAGGCAGCAGGAGATGAGCACCAACAGGTGGTGGAGGCAGCAGGAGATGAGCACCAACAGGTGGTGGAGGCAGCTGGAGATGAGCACCAACAGGTGATGGAGGCAGCTGGAGATGAGCACCAACAGGTGGTGGAGGCAGCTGGAGATGAGCACCAACAGGTGGTGGAGGCAGCAGGAGATGAGCACCAACAGGTGGTGGAGGCAGCAGGAGATGAGCACCAACAGGTGGTGGAGGCAGCTGGAGATGAGCACCAACAGGTGGTGGAGGCAGCTGGAGATGAGCACCAACAGGTGGTGGAGGCAGCTGGAGATGAGCACCAACAGGTGGTGGAGGCAGCAGGAGATGAGCACCAACAGGTGGTGGAGGCAGCTGGAGATGAGCACCAACAAGTGGTGGAGGCAGCTGGAGATGAGCACCAACAGGTGGTGGAGGCAGCTGGAGATGAGCACCAACAAGTGGTGGAGGCAGCTGGAGATGAGCACCAACAAGTGGTGGAGGCAGCTGGAGATGAGCACCAACAAGTGGTGGAGGCAGCTGGAGATGAGCACCAACAAGTGGTGGAGGCAGCTGGAGATGAGCACCAACAAGTGGTGGAGGCAGCAGGAGATGAGCACCAACAAGTGGTGGAGGCAGCTGGAGATGAGCACCAACAAGTGGTGGAGGCAGCAGGAGATGAGCACCAACAAGTGGTGGAGGCAGCTGGAGATGAGCACCAACAAGTGGTGGAGGCAGCAGGAGATGAGCACCAACAAGTGGTGGAGGCAGCTGGAGATGAGCACCAACAAGTGGTGGAGGCAGCAGGAGATGAGCACCAACAAGTGGTGGAGGCAGCTGGAGATGAGCACCAACAAGTGGTGGAGGCAGCTGGAGATGAGCACCAACAAGTGGTGGAGGCAGCTGGAGATGAGCACCAACAAGTGGTGGAGGCAGCTGGAGATGAGCACCAACAAGTGGTGGAGGCAGCTGGAGATGAGCACCAACAAGTGGTGGAGGCAGCTGGAGATGAGCACCAACAAGTGGTGGAGGCAGCTGGAGATGAGCACCAACAAGTGGTGGAGGCAGCTGGAGATGAGCACCAACAAGTGGTGGAGGCAGCTGGAGATGAGCACCAACAAGTGGTGGAGGCAGCTGGAGATGAGCACCAACAAGTGGTGGAGGCAGCAGGAGATGAGCACCAACAAGTGGTGGAGGCAGCAGGAGATGAGCACCAACAAGTGGTGGAGGCAGCAGGAGATGAGCACCAACAAGTGGTGGAGGCAGCTGGAGATGAGCACCAACAAGTGGTGGAGGCAGCTGGAGATGAGCACCAACAAGTGGTGGAGGCAGCTGGAGATGAGCACCAACAAGTGGTGGAGGCAGCTGGAGATGAGCACCAACAAGTGGTGGAGGCAGCTGGAGATGAGCACCAACAAGTGGTGGAGGCAGCTGGAGATGAGCACCAACAAGTGGTGGAGGCAGCTGGAGATGAGCACCAACAAGTGGTGGAGGCAGCTGGAGATGAGCACCAACAAGTGGTGGAGGCAGCTGGAGATGAGCACCAACAAGTGGTGGAGGCAGCTGGAGATGAGCACCAACAAGTGGTGGAGGCAGCTGGAGATGAGCACCAACAAGTGGTGGAGGCAGCAGGAGATGAGCACCAACAAGTGGTGGAGGCAGCTGGAGATGAGCACCAACAAGTGGTGGAGGCAGCAGGAGATGAGCACCAACAGGTGATGGAGGTAGCAGGAGATGAGCACCAACAAGTGTGTGTAGGCAGCAGGAGATGAGCACCAACAAGTTGTGTAGGCAGCAGGAGATGAGCACCAACAAGTGGTGGAGGCAGCAGGAGATGAGCACCAACAAGTGGTGGAGGCAGCTGGAGATGAGCACCAACAAGTGGTGGAGGCAGCTGGAGATGAGCACCAACAAGTGGTGGAGGCAGCTGGAGATGAGCACCAACAAGTGGTGGAGGCAGCTGGAGATGAGCACCAACAAGTGGTGGAGGCAGCTGGAGATGAGCACCAACAAGTGGTGGAGGCAGCTGGAGATGAGCACCAACAAGTGGTGGAGGCAGCTGGAGATGAGCACCAACAAGTGGTGGAGGCAGCTGGAGATGAGCACCAACAAGTGGTGGAGGCAGCTGGAGATGAGCACCAACAAGTGGTGGAGGCAGCTGGAGATGAGCACCAACAAGTGGTGGAGGCAGCAGGAGATGAGCACCAACAAGTGGTGGAGGCAGCTGGAGATGAGCACCAACAAGTGGTGGAGGCAGCAGGAGATGAGCACCAACAAGTGGTGGAGGCAGCTGGAGATGAGCACCAACAAGTGGTGGAGGCAGCAGGAGATGAGCACCAACAAGTGGTGGAGGCAGCTGGAGATGAGCACCAACAAGTGGTGGAGGCAGCTGGAGATGAGCACCAACAAGTGGTGGAGGCAGCTGGAGATGAGCACCAACAAGTGGTGGAGGCAGCTGGAGATGAGCACCAACAAGTGGTGGAGGCAGCTGGAGATGAGCACCAACAGTGTGGAGGCAGCTGGAGATGAGCACCAACAGGTGATGGAGGCAGCAGGAGATGAGCACCAACAGGTGGTGGAGGCTGCTGGAGAGGAGCATGAGCAAGTTGTGGAGTCTGCGGTGGAAACCCCACGAGAGGACATCACTGTCGCTGCAGATGGGGAGGAGGAAGATGAACCAGCAGCAAAAAGGCGACAAACAGAATGTCAGTTGTGCGAACAAAGAAGAGCAGAAATTAATCGTCTCTTACAGGAAAACAGGGAGCTCAGGTCAGAGCTGAATAAAAAACAGCTAGACAAAGAATTTCTTAGGGGTGACACAAAAAAAGTCAGGTACTATACAGGACTTCATTGCTTTGCCGTATTGTTGTCATTGTTTGAATTTGTCAGGCCTTTTCTGCCCACATCAAAAAAAAATTCACAATTTCAAATGGTTCTGCTCACACTAATGCGTCTTAGACTTGATCTACCTGTTCAACATCTCTGCCATCTTTTTAATGTGTCACATAAAACCTTGTCTAATGCCTTCACTGATACTGTTGATGTGTTGTATGAACAACTTCACCACATGGTACACTGGCCTGAGAGGCATTGTTTACAAGCCACAATGCCTACTCCATTTTTAGAAACATTTGGAAAACGTGTAGCCATTATTATTGACTGTTTTGAAATCGGCATAGAAAGACCCTCAAATTTAACAGCCCGTGCACAAACCTTTACACATTACAAAGGTAGGCACACTATGAAATACCTTATTGGTTTTACACCACATGGTGCAATTTTTTTTATTTCAAAGGGATGGGGTGGACGTACCTCAGACAAGCACATAACAGATAACTGTGGCTTTCTCTACAAATTATTACCCGGTGATCTTGTGCTGGCTGACAGGGGATTTGATATTAGCGACAGTGTTGGAATGATGTGTGCTGAGGTTAAAATCCCATCATTCACCAAAGGGAGATGTCAGCTTGATGCTACGGATGTAGAAAAAACTAGAGCTATAGCACACCTTAGGATCCATGTGGAAAGAGTTATTGGTTGTCTGAGAAATAAATTCAAAATGTTACACAGAACTATACCCATTAGGTTGCTGCTTACAGCTGAGGTGAAGAGATGATGCTTCTTGACAAGATTGTGCATCTGTGCTGCAGTTTGGTGAATATGTGCCCTAGTGTTGTAGTAAAACCTGCAGCTAATGAAACCTGCACCTGTTAATATGACACAATGCTTCTACTGATATAATGAAAATATAGATTAGTTGAAAAATATACAATCTTCTTTATTTTTTTACTAATTTTTCCATTTTCTTGTACTTTGGTGTTCAATGTTGATGTAAAAGATTTTAATTGTGCTTGTGTCACTCATAATTGTTTTTTTGAATGTACAGTAGAATAATGACATTGTAGCTTTTTTTTCCAATGTAATACAATTTCAACATGTTAAACATTCATGTTACATTTCATTCAAGCACTTCAGGTAACGTAAAGAATTACTAAACAGCTGATGAAATACTTTCACATTTTGAGTAAACATATGATGTATTTCTTGTTTTTCATACAGTAAGTTTTCAAGTAATACAATATTAAACTTCAAGTAAAGAATTATGTAAAAAAGCTTTCAAAAGTAAACATTTCATGGTGGCCTCATGTATCAACCGTGCGTGCGCACAAAAACCTTGCGTACGTCACGATCCACGCAAAACCCCGTATGTATCAAAACTGAACTGAACGTGAATATGTGCGCATCCAGGTACATTTCCACGCCAGCTCCAGAGCACGCGTACGCACGTTTCTGTGGTTCTTGTTCCTTTGGCGACACTTACAGGTGATTCAGAGAAACTGAAGCCCCACAGTCTGTGGTTGACTTTAAGAGCGGCTTGAAGACCTTTCTTTTCAACCGAGCATACTCTGCCTCCTCATGATTCTACTTTTGATCATAGCTGATACTGTTGTTGATTTTAATTGTTTTATTATTTGTTTCATTGACATTTAATTCTGTTGCACCTTGTAGCACTTTGAGATTTCCATTGATGAAATGTGCGTTATAAATTGATGTCATCATTATTATTATTATTATTATTAACTGTTCATGATGTGAAAATGATTAATATTCCCACCAAACACACGATTAACAAGTATTACATCCACATGACGCAGTTAAATAAAGGACGCGCAAAGTTGTGCCAAAAATAAATTTAACAGGAACGGATTCATTCAGCCTTACTGGAGGATATAATAAATAGTGTAACACGCAGAGCATTTATTTATAAACAGATATAATTTTCTGATCTAGGATATGGCTTATCAGCCGTTTTCAGAAATAATCATTTTTCAGTTTGGCACTGCTGCGCTCTGGAGCAACACAGGAGCCGTGCATCACGCGTGCACATGCAGAAGCAGCGATCAAACTGTTCCCGAGCTTTCCTGAGGGAGCTGCAGGCCGATCAGGGCTGTCCAGTCCACACAAAGCCGATTCATGTCCAATGGAATGTCTCATCTATATGATTCCAAAGGCTGAGTGGTCGCGCTTTGGAGCGCGCGCGCACCCTCGCCGGTGTTACACGGCAGCTGGAGGTGTTTCATAATCTGCGTTTATTGTAGATTTCTCCAAAATGACACGTGAAAGTACACCATATATAACTTGTAGGAGAGTAAAAGCTTCACAGACAAACAGACTGCGCACAAGGCTGCGGCGCGCGCAGCGTTTGGAGACTCCAACATCACGTCATGTCATGAAAACTCTCCACTGAGACGCACAGACCCGTTTCTTCATATCATCTATTAAATAAACAAAGATCTATGTTCTACCAAACATCTAAGTTCCTCTGTGTTTACAGTAATTATGGTAATAAACTCGTGCGCAAAGTTAATATTTTCACTCAGAATGAATGGATGAGCCGTTGCGCACCAAAGCAGGGTGCGCGCACACACAAATACCGACACACAATCACTCGTTCTTTGCGTGATGAACACATTTTATTACTATTCTTACTTAGGATTATTTTCCTCACTCATATTATATTAAATTCATTATTTTCCTGAATCTAGAAATGATTTCTGATCGCGCAGGGATCAAACAAACATGTCCTTCACACATGCAGGAAGTAATTTGCATCTGTTTAACATATGTAAATGAAGGCGTGTCAGGGGAGGTGTCTCACGTGCGCTCAGTTCCACGTTAATTGTGATGTACAAAAGGAATGTGCGTGGATTCCGGTGTACGCACAGTTTGATACATCTGGATTTTTTTGTGCGTACACACTTTTCTGGATTTGACCGTACGTCACTTTTCAGTAGGAAATCCACGCAAGTCTTTGTACATGAGGCCCGATGAAACAAGTAGATCACATATTTTGTAAACATTTCAAATATTCCACATATTTTAGGTAACAAGAAAAATAGTAATGAAACAGATATTTAAATGTAAACAATTCACAAAATTCAGGTCACAACTATTGTAAACAGACCTCAAAGTAAATGTAAAAGGTGGCAAGTAAAAAGAATTTAAAAAAATTTGCCTCACATTTTTCATTTGTCATAGAATCAGGTACAATTTTGAGGTAATACATTGGATCAAAAAATGGATACACAAAACTTGTGCAAATACAACTCCAACAGCATCATTCGCATGCTGTTACATATTACATATTTATGCTTTCTTTAAACCTTGAGTACAAGCATACTCAGAGAAATATCTACCCACTAGCTCAGGAAGACAAATTTGTGTAAAAAAGCTCTGTGCTTTCTGTCGGCGTGGTTCCCAGAATTCACAGTCTGGAGACACACGGATGACAGCCATTTCTTTCTGGGTCCACACAACAAAGTCACAGTGATTTGATTTAGTAACAAACAGCTCAGTTTGGACCTGTGTGCAGTACGGGTGATTTGTCTTCAGGGTTAGTTCACTGCCAGATTGCTGGAGGCAAAAGTTTTTGTCATTTGCATCCAAGGCCTGCTGGATGCTGCTCATCCTATATTTGTAAGGGCACTTGAATTCCACGCAGCCCACTCCACAGCACTCACAGACTGTGAGTCCGTCTGGAGATGCTCCAAGTTCAGGGAAGTTTGTGTTGATTATGAATCCACATTGTTTAAATTTTAGATTCTTGTGCCTGCTTGCAGTGATTTTAATGTAGGCATTTTGTGCATCAGCCTCATGACTCACACCCCATCTTGTTTGCACTGCAGACACCTGCTTGCCTGGGTTACACACCTGTTTAATAACTGTCAGAGCTGGGCTTTCCAAACTGGTGCCAAATACAGCATGCATGCTGGAAGCTGTAATTCGTCCAGCTCGACATTCATACCAGGTGGGGCATTTATGCTGCATTCTTGTGTTCTTCTCTATACTTACTGCCTGCTCTTCAGTAACTAAAGCAGCATCTTTGTGTTTTTCACAGTCCAGTAAAATAGCTGACAGGTCATGGGACTCTATGTGTTTGTTGTGCAGAGATGTCAGAGATGGAGGTAGGACACTTGGCTGCTCATTAGCTTTGAATAATTTGTAATGCACATTTCTTGTTGACATACCAACAGCCTTACCGTGCTCTAGTATGCTGTTATGCATACTAGACCGACATTCTTCATTTGCTAGCTTAGGTGACACATGTTCTGGATTTGCTGGTGGGGTTTTTCTTTTTTGGGCTGTCCTTCTTCTGGCTGGTGTTGATACATTCATGTGTATTTTTTGATCGAGTATCTTTTTTTGAGAAGCTGCACTACTTAAGTTAATTTTATGGCCAACTACTCCGTGAATCTTACTCATATTGCCAGGCAACATCCAGTATGCGGGCTCATCGGTAACAGTTTTTGTGCCTCGTATCCTGACCGTTGCTTCCAGTCTAAAAAGCAGGGCAGCTACATGAGTGCAGGTCTCCGCTACGCCAGCCATACAGGGGCAGTGAGCGCACTCAACGGAACCGGTGTTGCTCACCATGACCCACGGTGTTAATGGTGGCTCAGAGAGTCTCTGAGAGTGCATCACCTGTGAACACACATGTAAAATAGTGAATGAAATGACTAGCCTGGCCCCCGCCTTCCTGCACAGCTCCGCTCAATTCTCATTTCCCTTCACTGCTCCGTCTGGGACTTCTCTCATAGACAACGATTTCTCCGGTAGATTTTTGACCGGACCAATCAGAGAACAGAAGGGGGAGTTTTGGACCCTAACCCACGCCCCCACCTGTCCCAGCGCGCAGAGCCCTATAATCTGCCAGCGCGCAGTCAGCGAGCAGCGGCATGTTCTCATTCAAAGCGATGCAGGACTGTTTTATATGTGACACAAATTTATTAATTTCCCCTTCTTAATCCCTTATCTGGAGTTTTCTTTTGTTTTTTGGGCCAAAAGTCAAGTGATCGCTCGCTCCCTCCTCCTTCTCTCCCTCCGCTGAAATGAACAAGGAAATGGCTGAGGTTGTCACGAGAATTAAACTCGGGTTTTACGTTGCTGACCGAGTCCCATCAGATTTTCTGGTCTTCTGGTGAGCTGGACCAGCGATCCATGGTTTTATTTTATTTTATTAAAATGTTTTATTAAAGTGAAACTAAACCCAGGTTGAGACGGTAACTCCTCCTTCCAAAATCTCCCTGAAAATGGGCGTGTCGAGAGACAAGGAGGGGTGGAGGTAGAGTTGTGCTTTTGTTCACGCCTCCACCTGCAACAACCTAAAACAAATTAAACCTCTAGCCAACAACATACACCAAGCAACAACAAAGAATAAACATGTAGATGTATTTATCCATTCCACCCATTCCATCCAAAACCAAAGGCCTAAAAAAATGAAAATGAAAAAATAAAACCGCTTGTCAGGAGTGAAATGCAGCACTTCCATATAAGGTATGCACTTCTCATCTCTGCAGGGGATTGGCTCTGCTTGAACCACCTGTGTGACATCACACATGAGCAGACATGTCACACATGAGCGTTTGCACAAATAAGAAAATTAAGGTGTAATCCACCAGTTCAACCCATAGAACTACCGTAAACACATTTTTAGACCAAATATTGCCAAATATTGCCAATTTACACAGATATGCACAATTATGTGAGAATAAACACAGCCATAGTGCTAGATAACATTTTAAACACATTCTAGGGAGTTTATCAGCTAAAAAAAGTTAATT
>JBBPBX010025563.1:0-16491 GCA_038048925.1 Garcialebias charrua
TATATATATGTATATATGTATATATATACATATGTATATACAGTATATACATATGTATATATATGTATATATACATATGTATATATGTGTGTGTGTGTGTGTGTCAACGTTAACGCATGCGATTAATGTAAACAAATTAATTCATTAATATTACATATAGCTGATTAATCACACTACCGTACTTATTTTGACCTATAAAGGACTCTACCCTGTGGAGGTAGACCTGTCATTTCTAACCTGAACCTGGAACTCGGTCAGCCAACCCATATTCGGCCGGGCGGGCCATAATGTGTGTGTGTGTGTTTTAATGTGCGGCTGTCCGGTCTCGATTTTTGATGCGGTTTTACGAATCATGCAACACAAATAATAAGAAAGCACAATATAACATTTTGTTAATTTACTTGTTGATGAGGAGGCAGTAAGTTTATATGTTGAGAGGATGAAGAAAGAAAAGAGTGCAGCACTTCATCATATATGATGAGTCCAGCTACAGACAGGAGATGGAACACCTGGGGCCTCATGTACAAAGACTTGCGTGGATTTCTTACTGAAAAGTGCCGCACGGTCAAATCCAGAAAACTGCCTACGCACAAAAAAATCCAGATGTATCAAACTGTGCGTACACCGGAATCCACGCACATTCCTTTTGTACATCACAATTAACGTGGAACTGAGCGCACGTGAGACACCTCCCCTGACACGCCTTCATTTACATATGTTAAACAGATGCAAATTACTTCCTGCATGTGTGAAGGACATGTTTGTTTGATCCCTGCGCGATCAGAAATGATTTCTAGATTCAGGAAAATAATGAATTTAATATAATATGAGTGAGGAAAATAATCCTAAGTAAGAATAGTAATAAAATGTGTTCATCACGCAAAGAACGAGTGATTGTGTGTCGGTATTTGTGTGTGCGCGCACCCTGCTTTGGTGCGCAACGGCTCATCCATTCATTCTGAGTGAAAATATTAACTTTGCGCACGAGTTTATTACCATAATTACTGTAAACACAGAGGAACTTACTTGGATGTTTGGTAGAACATAGATCTTTGTTTATTTAATAGATGATATGAAGAAATGAGTCTCTGCGCCTCAGTGGAGAGTTTTCATGACATGACGTGATGTTGGAGTCTCCAAACGCTGCGCGCACCACAGCCTTTGTGCGCAGTCTGTCTGTGAATCTTTTGCTCTCCTACAAGTTATATATGGTGTACTTTCACGTGTCATTTTGGAGAAATCTACAATAAACGCAGATTATGTAACACCTCCACTGCCGTGTAACACCGGCGAGGGTGCGCGCGCGCTCCAAAGCGCGACCATGACAGCCTTTGGAATCATATGGATGAGACCATTCAATTGAATATGATCCGGCTTTGTGTGGACTGGAATGGCACAGTCCCGATCGACCTGCCAGCTCCCTCTGGAAAGCTCGGGAACAGTTTGATCGCTGCTTCTGCACGCGTTGTGCACGGTTCCTGCGTTGTGCTCCAGAGCGCAGTGCCAAAATGAAAAAGGATTATTCCTGAAAACGGCTGATAAGCCATATCATAGATCAGAAAATTATATCTGTTTATAAATAAATGCTCTGCGTGTTACACTATCTCCAGTAAGGCTGAATCCGTTCCTGTTAAATGTATTTTTTGCACAACTTTGCGCGTCCTTTATTTGCGTCCATGTGGATGTAATAATTGTTATCATGTGTGTTTGGTGGGAATATTAATCATTTTCACATCATGAACAGTTAATAATAATAATAATAATAATAATAATAATAATGAATTCAATTTATAACGCACTTTTCATTAATGAAAATCTCAAAGTGCTACAAGGTGCAACATAATTGAATGTCAATAAAACAAATAATAAAACAATTAAAATCAACAACAGTATCAGCTAAGATCAAAAGTAGAATCATGAGGAGTATAGTATGCTCGGTTGAAAAGAAAGGTCTTCAAGCCGCTCTTAAAGTCAACCACAGACTGTGGGGCTTCAGTTTCTCTGAATCACCTGTAAGTGTCGCCAAAGGAACAAGAACCACAGAAACGTGCGTACGCCAGCTCTGGGGCTGGCGTGGAAATGTACTTGGATGCGCACATATTCACGTTCAGTTCAGTTTTGATACATACGGGGTTTTGCGTGGATGGTGCCGTACGCAAGGTTTTTGTGCGCATGCACGGTTGATACATGAGGCCCCTGGAGAGTCAGAGTCAGAGAGTCTTTATTGTCATTTGCACCGCATGTGGTACATGAGATGAAAACGAGATTATGTACACGAGGTCCCAGTTACATCCAACAACAATGAAAGAGAAAAACAGTAATAACATCTAGAACTAACTAAGAAAAACATCAACTAGTAATACACTAAGCCTAATATAGTGGGAATAAACAGCAGCACGAACATGAGTTTGTATGAGCAGATGGTCACAGATGAATACAGCAACAAGAAAACAGATCAGCATCAGCATGATGTGATATTTTGCAGTGTTTATTTTTTATTTTATTTTTATTTATTCATGAGTCTAACAGCCTCAGGGTAGAAGCTGTTCCTCAGTCTAGTGGTTCTACATTTGATGCTCCTCAACCTCCGTCCTGAGGGGAGTGGGGCAAAGAGTGAGTGTGCTGGGTGAGTGAGGTCTTTCATGATGCAGGTGGCTCTTTTCCTGCATCTGGAGGTGTAAATGTCTGTGATGGTGGGGAGACTGACTCCAACAGACTTCTGTGCAGCCTTCACCACTCTCTGTAGAGCTTTCCTCTCTTCAACTGTGCAGCCTCCATGCCACACGTTGATGCTGGAGCACAGGATGCTCTCCACTGCACACCTGTAGAAGGAGGTGAGGACTGGGCTGCTCAGACCAGCTCGTCTCAGCCGTCTGAGGAAGTAGAGTCTCTGATGACCTTTCTTGATCAGGCTGGTGGTGTTGTTGCTCCAGCTGAGGTTATCATTCATGTGTACACCCAAGTATTTGTAGCTGGAGACCACTTCCACTGCAGACCCACCTATTTTCAGTGGGGCATGGTTGTGTTTGTTCCTTCTGAAGTCCACAATCATCTCCTTTGTCTTCTTCACATTCATGTGAAGATTGTTCTCTTTGCACCAGCTCTCCAGGTGTTCCACCTCCTGTCTGTAGCTGGACTCATCATTGTTTGTAATGCATCCCACCACCGCTGTATCATCTGCAAACTTAACAATATGACAGCCTGGAAGTGTGGCTGTACAATCATATGTGAGCAGAGTGAACAGAAGGGGGCTCAGCACACATCCCTGAGGAGAGCCAGTGCTGAGGGTTATGGTGGAGGAGGAGAAGTTGTGGATCTTCACGGACTGTGGTCTGTCTGTTAAGAAGTCTAGTACCCAGTTACAAATAGAGGGGCTTAGTCCAAGTGTAGATAGTTTGTCTATCAGAGTTTGGGGGATCATGGTGTTGAAGGCAGATGTGAAGTCCACAAAGAGCAGACGCACGTATGAGTCCTTCTGATCCAGGTGGGTGAGAGCAGTGTGGACCACGGAAGAAATGGCGTCCTCTGTTGATCGGTTCTCACGGTATGCGTATTGATGAGGGTCCTCGTTGATGTTGACGGTTGCCTTGATGTGGGACATGACCAGTTTCTCAAAACATTTAGCGACTATCGGGGTGAGGGCCACCGGTCTATAGTCATTCAGACCAGTCACTGTGGAGCTCTTTGGGACTGGGATGATGGTCGCGGTCTTCAGGCAGGTGGGAACTAACTCCAGTGCAAGTGAGGTGGTGAAGATGTCAGCCAGCACCTCACAGAGCTGGTCCGCACATTCCTTCAGAACTTTCCCTGGGATGTTGTCTGGTCCGGTTGCTTTATGAGGATTAATCTTTCTGAGACTGCCTCTCACTTCTGCTGCGGACACCCTGAGATGCTCTTCATCTGGTGATGAGGTGAGTCTGGTGCTAGCAGGTCTGTTTGGATCATCAAAACGTGCATAAAACTTATTGAGGGCATCAGGCAGAGATGGGTCCCTGGGGCATTGTTTGTTTTTGCCTTTGTAATCTGTTATGCATTTAATACCCTTCCACATGCTCCGTGGGTCTTGTGAGGTGAACTGTCCCTCGATCCTCTGTGCATACGTGGCCTTGGCCTTCTTAATGCCATCCTTCAGTTCATTCCTGCTTTTCCTCAGCTCCACTTTATCTCCTGACTTGAATGCAGTGTCTCTGGCTGCTAACAAGGCGTGAACTTCTCTATTTAACCAGGGTTTCCGGTTTGGGTAGGATTTCACATATTTTTTTATGGATACATTCTCAGAGCATGTACTGATGTAACCCAGGACTGAGGAAGCGTACAGATCCATGTCCACTGAACTTCCATCAGTAGCTGCTTCCCTGAAAACAGACCAGTTTGTCCTCTCAAAACAGTCTCTCAACAAGGGGGAACTATCTTGAGGCCAGATTGTTATTTGTCTTTGTTCCGGCTTGGACCGCCTGAGTGGGGGGAGTTCTCTTGGCGCCAGGATCAGAGACTCGTGGTCTGAAGATCCGAGCGCTGGGCGTGTCTTCGCCGTGTATGCCCCCTTTACATTTGTGAAGACTTGGTCGAGCGTTTTATCTCCTCTCGTTGCTGTGAAGACATTCTTATTGAAGGCTGGGAGGGACATCTGAAGATCAACGTGATTTACGTCCCCGCAAACAATGAAAAGCCCCTCAGGATATTTACACTGCAGCGAGGTGAGTAAGTCATGAATCTCTCCCTGGGCGTCATTAGCATTAGCATCAGGGGCTATGTAAATAACGCTGATTATGATCACTGAATAGTCACGTGGCATATAATGCGGGCGACACCTAACTGTGATCAACTCCACGGCAGCTGAACAAGCTCTTTTTATCACAGCACAGTTCGTGCACCAATCTTTGTGTACGTAAATACAAACACCGCCACCTCGCGTTTTCCCCGTAGTCTCGATGCACCGGTCCGTTCTGAAGAAGAGCCGGTCGTCCAGCTCGTAAACTGAGTCTGGAGTGTCCTCAGAAATCCATGTTTCCGTAAGACAAAGCACAGAACATCTTCTCATCTCCTCCGACGTGGTTACCCTCAAACGAAGTAGATCCATCTTGTTGTCGAGCGAGCGAACGTTAGACAGGAAAAGAGCCGGCATCGGGGGTTTACCGGTTTTAGCGTCTTTCCGCATTCTCGTCATAATTCCTGCACGACAACCCCGCTTCTTTTCACGAGAGCACCGCTTCCTTTTCTTTCCCCTGGAGCGCATCTGTTTCCAGAAGGACGTTTTTAGCAGGTCCAATCTTCCGAGTTCTGATTTGAGTTCGTTGCTGATTTCAGCTGTGCCCTGTGGTAAATCCGCTCCGATTCTTAACAGTTCAGTTCGGCTGTAATTCACCCGCAAAAAACGCGCAGAGTCAGGTACAAAAACACTATTAAAATTACTAAAAACTAGAGATGATCCGGGAACTCGTGAAGCTGCGGCTGCACTGAGCGCGGCCATCTTGCATTGCATTGCAGCTGGTGCAAAGAGAATAATCTTCACATGAATGTGAAGAAGACAAAGGAGATGATTGTGGACTTCAGAAGGAACAAACACACCCATGCCCCACTGAACATAGGTGGATCTGCGGTGGAGGTGGTCTCCAGCTACAAATACTTGGGTGTACACTTGAATGATAACCTCAGCTGGAGCAACAACACCACCAGCCTGATCAAGAAAGGTCATCAGAGACTCTACTTCCTCAGACGGCTGAGACGAGCTGGTCTGAGCAGCCCAGTCCTCACCTCCTTCTACAGGTGTGCAGTGGAGAGCATCCTGTGCTCCAGCATCAATGTGTGGCATGGAGGCTGCACAGTTGCAGAGAGGAAAGCTCTACAGAGAGTGGTGAAGGCTGCACAGAAGTCTGTTGGAGTCAGTCTCCCCACCATCACAGACATTTACACCTCCAGATGCAGGAAAAGAGCCACCTGCATCATGAAAGACCTCACTCACCCAGCACACTCACTCTTTGCCCCACTCCCCTCAGGACGGAGGTTGAGGAGCATCAAATGTAGAACCACTAGACTGAGGAACAGCTTCTACCCTGAGGCTGTTAGACTCATGAATAAATAAATAATAAGAATAAACACTGCAAAATATCACATCATGCTGATGCTGATCTGTTTTCTTGTTGCTGTGTTCATCTGTGACCATCTGCTCATAAAGACTCATGTTCGTGCTGCTGTTTATAATGATGTTTTTCTACTACATTAGGGCTTAGTGTATTACTAGTTGATGTTTCTCTTAGTTAATCCTAGGTGTTATCACTGTTTTTCTCTTGCATTTGTTGCTGGATGTAACTGGGACCCTGTGTACATAATCTCGTTTTCATCACATGTACCACATGCGGTGCAAATGACAATAAAGACTCTCTTACTCTGACTCTGATCAGACTGTGAAGAGATCGCTGGCGCATTGCGCAATAATTGTGCACTTGGGCTCGGACTTCTATGATGCGTTTTTACAAATCAAAGCACAAAGAAAACTAAATAAGAATGCACGATTTAAAATGGTGTTAACCTACTTGTTGAGGAGGAGGCAGGTCCGACCGGCCAGTTTAAAGAAAAAACACGTTAAGCTCAGATGGACACCTGTCACCGGCTGCGTGCCTCCGCTGACTCGCCGGTTGAAATGGACTTGAGATCTGTCCAGGGTTTACCTGCCTCTGTGAAGACTGGACATGAGCACCAGCGAGCAGCGACCCAAAAAGGAAGAAGCAGGTAAAGATAATAGATGGATGGATTTGCTTATCAGGAGCCATGCACGTCTCCACACCTGCTGTTAGCTGCAGTGGAGGAAGCATTCAAGATCTGAAACGAGCAACGCATTCAGTAAAAATAACTTTGTTATATATTTTTCCAAATAGTTTTGCTCTAAAAATATTTTTGTTCATAGCCTACCTTTAGAGTTGATTTTTAGGCTATTCGTTTTGTATGTTAATATCTATCCGAGCTGTGACCTCAATGAACCAGCTGTTCGAACTTAATCGCACGATGGGAACGGTCGTGGAGGACCGCAGACCTGCAGTGCGGTTTGGGACTCGTTTACAGCCGAGCGGGCTACACCAGGGAGGAGACGGGGACCTGTAGCTCGGGTTGAATGAAAGCTCACATAATTTGGACGAATTGGACTTCAGACAGCACCTGGACTCAAGGCTAACAGTAAGAGTACACTGTAGCCTGCCCTGAAGAATAAATAAATCAACTAATCTAATCGGGACACCCCAAGTAACCTTGAACAAAGGCTGACTGCAAATCTCTCCTGGAGTCTGAGCTACTGGAAAGAACTGTCGCACCCCCCACCCCCCGAGAGCTCTCTGTGTGCATTCAGATGGAGCTGGCTGAGTCCATCTGCAGACTGTGCTCTATCTGGACGATTGTTCACAGACTTATCTCACTGCTCCGCCACCAAAATGCAACATGTGATTTGTCTTATCTTGTGCTTGAGCTGGTAGAGTTTTTTGACTGTATCATAGAATGTCCTAAGACAAAATGTGATAGATTCTTTTTTGAATACCACTGATTATCCTATTGTAACCTTCCTTTTTTTCCATATCTGATTGTTTGGCGGCGCGGATTAATTTCTGCTGCGGCTTCCGTGCGCATGTCCCCTCTTAAGGACGGTGCGTGCGCCAATTGCAATGTTTTGTGCCCCGGTGCAATGACGATGCCAATAAAGATATATTCTATTCTATTTGGTGAAACAAGAAATCTTGTCTTATCAAAAGAGGAAGAAGAAGGGTTACATGTTTTGATCACATAGATGACACTTAATGAGACCTTTGAGTTAACATTTATAAATTAATGTTTGAAACAAAATGACTTCTGTAAACCTTGCTGGGCATGAAAACCTGACAACTGTTTGGTTTGACACAATATGCTGGTGAAGATTCTCAGTCATCCAGGACATGATAAAAGTCAAAAAAGGCGTTCAATACAGAAGTCCAGTTGTTTCTGTATTGAACGCCTTTTTTGACTTTTGACACAATAAAACATTTTCTTCAACATTTTATGAAAACCTGTCAGGAGCGGGTTTTGGATTCAGAATAAGCCAGACACTGGAGTGAAAAACAAGAACAGTTTTTATTATTAACTGCTGGATGGAGGAGTCAGGACGTGGAGGAAACTGGCAGCTGTCACCAAAAACGTGCATGTCATGAAAGGGCTGAGATGTGAGCAGATGGGGGAGAGGCGAGTGGGGGCTGCTGATCATGACAAAACCTGCATATTTACATTTCAAGCTTACAAAATTAAGCATAGTGATTAATCGGATTAATCACAGCCCCAGCGTGTGATTACCAGTAATCTGATTACATTTTTTAATCGATTGACAGCGCTAATATATATATACATGTATAATTTATTTATTTATTTATTTAAAGGTTCACCTATCATTAAAGATCCATGTGAGAGGGAAGACGTTGACGTCACCGCATTTCTGACTGAACAACAACGTGAAACCATCACTCATTTCGTTCAGGTACAGTAAAAACATGCAGACACAAATTACAACTACTGTACTGTATATTAGAAAACAACTGGATCAATTTTGTGGGGTCTTTTCAGAACATGTTGAGGCTGTTTGCATTTGGAAGAGTGCACATTGTGTTTGGACTGGACCGCGAATTCTTTAACCATTTAAGATACCTCTCTTCGGTGGCAGTCAGTGCCACAGAGGGCCCAGGTAGATAAGATTCCAAGAATAGTCACTGTTTTTTAAATCAAATGATCTTCTCTCATGCTTGTTTCTCTTGTTTCTCACAGCTTACCTGTTACCTGCTGCTCCCTGCAACCGTTCAGCAAAGAGACTGTACTCTGAGATGCAGGGAAAGTCCAGTCACGGCGTCAAAATGCAAAAACTAAGCGGCACTAATGAGTTCCTGCCGAATATATTATGTCAGTATTCTACCAGGATTGTGTATCGACCTAAAATGTTTTTATTTATTTTTTCTCATCATTGTTCTGTGGTCTTTTTATACCATCTCACCACACATCTTGATTTTGAAATCACTTAAAAATTACAAGGCAGTCCAAAGTGCTGTAAATAAAGCAAACACCAAGGAGTGAAAGAAAGAATTTTAAAATACAGGTAGTCCTTGACTTACGACGCAAATCCGTTCCTACGCCGCGTCGTAAACCGATTTTCAACGTAAGTCGAAATATACATACATACTGCACCATATACATGTACAGTACTGTATTACCAAGCACATAGCCTATCCTAACACAGTACCCTACATAATTATCAAAAAACACATACATTTGGAGCCATAATGAAGGGGAAAAAACCAGTTAATAGCCTACTTGGATGCTGGCGACGCCGTCCACCTCGGTCCATCCTCCGTATTCTCTATTCCGTTTACGACGTAAAACCGCCGTCCAGCTCGGGCCATCCTCCCTATTCTCTATTCCGTTTACGACGTAAAACTTCCGTCCAGCTCGGTCGAGCGTTTACAGTAAGGCCTCCGCCTGTACTTTTCCACAGCTGCGCCACTGGTTCTGCCGGTCCACTCTGTATTCCTCCGTGTCTGTATCCCTCCACCTCTGTATCCCTCCGCCGCTGCACCGCGTACAGTACATTACTGTATTCTTCCGCCGCAGCGGCTGCTGTGTAACTCGAAAAAAGGCTGTTCATAGTAAATCGGAGATGCGTCGTAACCACGAAACGTCGTAATCCGAGGACTACCTGTATTATAATTTGTCTACTGGAACCGAATCAAGAAAAGACAAAATTGGGAAAACGTCATTTTTTTATTCGCAGCAATTCAGTGAAGCTGTGACATTTATAATCTGTTGTAAACAAACAGCCCAATTAATTCATAAAAAAAACTGAGATGGTACAAAAAGCTTACAGTACTGCTTTAAGGTTTCTTTTAGACAGGATAGGCCTCATTATAAACAACCCTCCTCAACTGAAGGAAGCTGGAATTAACTCTTGAGTTTACATGATTTAGTTTTAAACCCAAATCCATTTTTTCTCCCAGGTTTGCTTTAATGTTTCTCCTGTCAGGGAGAGAAAAAAGGTACGGTAACTCTGACTGAAATGAGCCTATGGAAGGAGTTTGAGTGTTCAAATTATTTTGCCAACTTGATTGAATCTTAAGTAAAACATTTTTTGAATATTTGCTCCTCTTTAAAAACTATGGGAATAAAAGAGTTTTACCCGTTGAATGTATTAGTAAACGAAATCCCGATACACGTCAGGACAACTTGTTTTATCCGATTTTAGTTGAGGTTTAATTGAGGTTTTTGTGTTTTGTCCTTTACCTGTTTCTCTTTAGTCTCAGAAGATCCAAACATAAACCCTGTGATGCGTTTAAACCATTACGCCCCCTCCCTGGATTACCGGCTCGTAGCGCGAACTGGTCCGACCTATGGGCCGATGTTTACAATGGCTGTGGCGGTAAACGGGAAAGTCTACCAAGCATTTGCACCGTCCAAAAAAACGGCCAAACATAAACTTGCAGCCAAGGCAAGAGTGGTTCATTTTTATCCACATGAGCTGATTTTTGTTTTATCTGTCAGCCAGCCCACATTCAAAGATGCATACAAACCTTCCAAGCACATACTTTGAACAATAAAATAATGTTTTTTGTTGTTTTGGTTTCTTTAAGACAATTTTGCCCAAAGACATTCTGTGTAGCATTGAAAACAGAGATGTTAAGAGATTTAACTGTCTAACTGTAACTTTTTTTCTCCCCCCATCTATAGGTTCTGCAAAATCTTGGTCTTCCAACAGGCAAGATAGTTGGAAATACGTCCAATGCTCCTAAATCGACTGAAGGGGATTCCCAATCAGATTTGGTGCGTACTTCTGTAATATTCTGTCTAAATCCTTATTTTAAAAAAATCTAAATCAGGGTATCCGCGGGGTTGTAAAAGGTAGTAAAAGGTAGTAAATAAAATTAACACAAATTACGGCCATTAAAAAGTGTTAAAAAGTAATAAACGTCATCTGACGAGGTATTATTATTTTTTAAACCTACACTGTATTATTCTCGTTCTGTCGGCTAAAAAAGTGTCTGAATTTATTTATCTTTTCTAATTTTATGTTCCGAATAGGACCTAAGCTAAAACAATGACGTCATATTGTCGTCTGTGCGCGTTCGCACCTACAGCTAGCCGAGGCGAGGCTTTATTGTCATGTCTGTAAAAAGAAACAGGAAAGAGGAACGCGGCTTGATCCTCCGACATTTAACAATAAAAGTACCTAAACAATTATTTTTCAGCTCGAAATTGTAGCAAAGATGTGTCTCAGTCTAACGTTTTCTGAAGAAATGCACTTTAATGGTCAAATTAGCTTTATTTAAAAAAAGTTTCACTGCCTGTGTGCTCTGTGAACGTGCAGAGGACGAGAAACAGGAAAGAGGAACGCGGCTCATTTCTCCGACATTTAACAAGAAAAGTACCTAAACAATTATTTGTTAGCTCGAAATTATAGTAAAGGTGTGTCTCAGTCTAACGTTTTCTTAATAAATGCACTTTAATGGTCAAATTAGCTGCATTTTGCCGCGGTGGTGCAGCTGTATTGACGGTTCCAAGCAGAGAGCAGAATGAAGGTGGGGAGGATATGGCAGGCCGATTGAGTCATTAATAGCTAGTGAAGCTTCTCAGTCATCCAGGACATGGTAAATTCTAAAAAGTGCAAGAAAAAAATAAAATAAAGTATAGTATAATAAATAAAGTCCAGTTGTTTTTGTCTTGAACTTTTTTAAATTAGTCATTTTAGGAATTAGGCACGTTTTCCTATTACATGATACAACAGCCAACAGCATACCATACAACTATTACTACTCTGCTGCCATCAAGTACTGTACTGCTGTTTTTTTTTTTTCAGTCAGAATGAAAGGAAACGGTCATATCTCAGTCAAAAATGGTTTATAAAAATGGGAAAAAAGCCATAAATATGTCACTTCAGCCTATAAGTTGCAAGATGTAAATTATGTAAAATAACTGCGACTTACAGGATGAAAAATATGGTAGTTATTATTTTTCTCCCTCTCTTTTTGAATTGTGCATGTTTTCAGTGTTGAATTATTTTAACTAAACTGTTCTGTTTTCAAGTTGATGGTTTTTCGTTTGCCATTAGAAATATGTTATGTGTGGGAACAATTAAACTTTTTGTCTTGAGTTAGATTTAAATAACAAGTAAGTCAGTGCTTTTATTGAGGCAAGAAGCAAATTGATGTGTCCAGTAATTATTATAAAACTACCGGTACATTTACTACCAAAATTTAGGAGGGAAATCGCAGTAATCTATCACTTAACAATTAGTTGCTCTGAACAGAAGTACAAGAGGTTGCTGCTATGGTTGCAGCTCAGTGTCGTGATGGTATTAAAAAATATTGTGATGGTATTAAAAGGTATTAAATTTAACTTAAGAATTTCTGTATATACCCTGTAAATGAATCTTGTAAAAAAAATTGGGTTGCTATTGTAATTTTTTTGATAATTTTTTTGTGCTCAGAATTGTCGGGTTCCAATCTTAACAAAAAATGGCAAGAATCCCCTCGTTGAGCTGAACGAAAAGCGCCATGGACTGATTTTTGAAGTGATCAAGTACGGCAAGCACAAAGGGTCCAAACTTCTAAAGTACTTTACTATACAGGTTAGTGAGTAGAAATGCACATCAGAAACAAAGTGGATAAAACAAAAGTGTTTAGCTTTTCTTTTCCCTTTCCTGTTTTTTAGTTGGAAGTCGATGGTAAGAAGTTTATTGGGAAGGCGCGCGGTAAGAAGGAGGCGAAGGCCAAAGCTGCTCTTGCTGCTTTGGAAACGCTGTTCCCAGACGACAATAGCGCTTCAGATAATGGCAAAACAGTTAAAAAGAAGAAGCTCAATGAAGACTATAAAGACAAAAAAGTCTCCTCCACTAAAATGGTACTTCATTCGCCAAACCATCCTCAAAATATTCATCTCAAGTTGACTTTACTATAAGAGCCATATTGAACTCTTTAAAAAAATATATATTTTTTTTTCATTTATTAATTTTTTATCATTTCCTGTTTCAGCAGCAGGTCCCAGGATCTGGCACAGTCCTTGGCAGTCTATCAGATTCTGGGACCCGTGGCTGTGATCCCAACAGTGGGGGTCCCAACAGAGGGGGTCCCGGCAGGGGCCGTGGCAGACGTTTTCCCTCGAGCACAAATTATAACACAAGTAAGAAATTTTACACTAAACCATCTTCCTGCCTCGCCAATACAAGATCCTATAAACAACTGCAACAACCGTGCAATGAGAAAGTTAACTGAATAATTTTATTTTTATTTTAAAGCCAACTACTATGAGGACAGCATCGACGCAGGCTACAGTAAGTATTGTATATGAATTTTCCCTCCCTCCATTATCTTAGTGTAGATATTTTATTTATTTTTAGTACAGAATAAATGGTTTAAGAAATACTACCTCTCTAAAAATGTTGTCACAAAATAGCTTATTCTATTTTGAAATGGTAAGAACTAAAGCACACGTTTATGTGTATGTTTATGTGTGCGTGTGTGTGCATGTGCACGCGTATATGTGTTTAAAATCTTACAGTATTTAAAGACCATGTAAAGTGAATTTCAACATTTTCTTCAATAAACATTATAAATGTGATAATTGTAATCTTGTAAATGAGTAAAAAGTCTCAAAATTGTAGCTCAATTAATTTTGGAGTTATAGAGCAAACTGTGTATAAACATATTTCTATTTCAGGATTTTTTAGGCGTGTTTTAAACGTGACCGCGTTTCGTCACGCGGTCCTCATTAGTATAGCCCCACCCCCTGCAGCTCCAGCCGTATAAATGCGTTCTTCGGTGGAGCCGTTCACTCGCTACCGACCGTCTCCCTCCTGTACTCTCACTCCTTTTACGCATGGACTGCAGCTGCTCCATTGTGACATTTCTTTATTTTTTTTTGTTGCCAAAAGTCAAGTGATCACTTGAAGCTGTCACCATTCATTCTTCCTCCTCTGAGGAGGAGGAATGAACTTGTCACGAGTGAACTAAAGTCATGTCCAACGAGGCTGCACCAGGTTCTAAATATTTCCTGGTGTGCAGGTCTGCTCTGAAGGAGAAGCGCTCCCTGTTTTTAATTTTTTTTTTTAAGTTTTCATGAACATAAACACAGAAAACCGCTGCGCAGCCCTCTGTCTTTTGCTGCTGGAGCAAAAGACACTTCGCTTCAGACAAGGGTCTGGACTTTCTCCATTGACAACTAATTCTTGCTGGAGGCGTGGCCTCTGCTGATGGCTGCTCCCCCGTGGTCTGCTGAACTTGACTTCAGCTCCGCCTCCTGCTGAATTTTCTCTCGCTTCCATTGCTCTGTGTTTATGTTAATAAAATGTCCTAATAAAATAAAATAAAACCATGGATCGCTGGTCCAACACACCAGAAGACCAGGAAATCTGATGGGACTCGGGCAGCAACTTAAAACCCGAGTTTAAATCTCTCGTGACACAGTCATTTCCTTGTTCATTTCACTCAGCGGAGGGAGAGGAGGAGGAGGAGGGAGCGATGATCACTTACTTTTGGCAAAAAAAAAAAAAAAACTCCAGATAAGGGATTAAGAAGGGGAAATTAATAAATTTGTGTCACATATAAAACAGTCCTGCATCGCTTTGAATGAGAACATGCGAATGCTCGTTGGCTGCGCGCTCCCCCGTGGTCTTCTGAACTTGACTTCAGCTCCGCCTCCTGCTGATTTTCTCTCGCTGCCTTTGGATATTCTGTGTTTATATGCATTATATGCCACGTGACTATTCAGTGATCGTAATCAGCGTTATTTACATAGCCCCTGATGCTAATGCTAATGACGCCCAGAGAGAAATTCATGACTTACTCACCTCGCTGCAGTGTAAATATCCTGAGGGGCTTTTCATTGTTTGCGGGGACGTCAATCACGTAGATCTCCAAGTGTCCCTCCCAGCCTTCAATAAGAACGTCTTCGCAGCTACGAGAGGAGATAAAACACTCGACCAAGTCTTCACAAATGTAAAGGGGGCATACACGGCGAAGACACGCCCAGCGCTCGGAGCTTCCGACCACGACTCTCTGATTCTGGCCCCAAGAGAACTCCCTCCACTCAGGCGCTCAAAGCCGGAACAAAGAGAAATAACAATCTGGCCTCAAGATAGTTCCCCCTTGTTGAGAGACTGTTTTGAGAGGACAAACTGGTCTGTTTTCAGAGAAGCAGCCACTGATGGAAGTTCAGTGGACATGGAACTGTACGCTTCCTCAGTCCTGGGTTACATCAGTACATGCTCTGAAAATGTATCCATAAAAAAATATGTGAAATCCTACCCGAACCGGAAACCCTGGTTAAATAAAGAAGTTCACGCCTTGCTAGCAGCCAGAGACACTGCATTCAAGTCAGGAGATAAAGTGGAACTGAGAAAGAGCAGGAATGAACTGAAGGATGGCATTAAGAAGGCCAAGGCCACGTATGCACAGAGGATCGAGGGACAGTTCACCTCACAAGACCCACGGAGCATGTGGAAGGGTATTAAATGCATAACAGATTACAAAGGCAAAAACAAACAATGCCCCAGGGACCCATCTCTGCCTGATGCCCTCAATAAGTTTTATGCACGTTTTGATGATCCAAACAGACCTGCTAGCACCAGACTCACCTCATCACCAGATGAAGAGCATCTCAGGGTGTCCGCTGCAGAAGTGAGAGGCAGTCTCAGAAAGATTAATCCTCATAAAGCAACCGGACCAGACAACATCCCAGGGAAAGTTCTGAAGGAATGTGCGGACCAGCTCTGTGAGGTGCTGGCTGACATCTTCACCACCTCACTTGCACTGGAGTCAGTTCCCACCTGCCTGAAGACCGCGACCATCATCCCAGTCCCAAAGAGCTCCACAGTGACTGGTCTGAATGACTATAGACCGGTGGCCCTCACCCCGATAGTCGCTAAATGTTTTGAGAAACTGGTCATGTCCCACATCAAGGCAACCGTCAACATCAATGAGGACCCTCATCAATACGCATACCGTGAGAACCGATCAACAGAGGACGCCATTTCTTCCGTGGTCCACACTGCTCTCACCCACCTGGATCAGAAAGACTCATACGTGCGTCTGCTCTTTGTGGACTTCACATCTGCCTTCAACACCATGATCCCCCAAACTCTGATAGACAAACTATCTACACTTGGACTAAGCCCCTCTATTTGTAACTGGGTACTAGACTTCTTAACAGACAGACCACAGTCCGTGAAGATCCACAACTTCTCCTCCTCCACCATAACCCTTAGCACTGGCTCTCCTCAGGGATGTGTGCTGAGCCCCCTTCTGTTCACTCTGCTCACATATGATTGTACAGCCACACTTCCAGGCTGTCATATTGTTAAGTTTGCAGATGATACAGCGGTGGTGGGATGCATCACAAACAATGATGAGTCCAGCTACAGACAGGAGGTGGAACACCTGGAGAGCTGGTGCAAAGAGAATAATCTTCACATGAATGTGAAGAAGACAAAGGAGATGATTGTGGACT
>JBBPBX010025564.1:0-19320 GCA_038048925.1 Garcialebias charrua
CATGAAGGATTTCTCTTCTCAAACCTGCAGTGAAGATTCAGTGACACTGTTTATCTCATTTTAGTTTGAGCTCAGGACAATCTCCTCAGAAGAGACTTTTGTTTTTGTCCTAATTAATAATCAGATGAATAATATCTGTTTTTGCTATTATCATTAACATAGGTCCCATATGTGACGCTTTAATGACGTTGTTTTAACCAAACCAACAGGTTAACAGTGTTGTGTGTAGTGTTAAGATCAGTTTTTATCATAAAATGCTGACATCTGAAACTAACACTTTATCTTTCTGACAATTTGTAATGTTTGATTCAAATTAAAAGTAATAAAAGTATTACTGTCCCTTCAGGAATAACTCCCAAAAAGTTCATTACTGAGAGTTATCAGAGAAGTGTTTCTGAGGTCACGGTTGTATCACTATAGTTTCAATGGGTTTGGCGCCATCTAGTGGCCATAAAAAAGACTGTCACGGCAGCGCGTATTATACACCGAAGCGTATTATCTACGGGTTTTTCTGATTTATTTCCAAAAATTGGCCAAAGCGTATTATACACCGGAGCGTATTATACACCGGAGAATACGGTATATATATACTGTATATATATATATATATATATAAATAAAGGCATTTTAAACCCTTCCCACACTCTTGCATGTCAAAAGAAATATCAAAGCAAGTAAGTTCTTGTTTTTAGTATTTCACTTGGTTTCATGGCACCCTGATTTATTGTTTTGCATAATATTTTTCTTTTAACTGCATTTTTTAAACTGTAGTTTGCAATATTCTAAATGTTTCTAAGCTGTAAACACCCTAAAAGAGCACATAATGTCATGATCTCCACTCTCTACCTCCTGCCAGTGCTCTCGGCCACTTTTCCAATGCAGAGCAAAAATCACAGGTGCAGGAGGAAACTTCTCCCGCAGCTGTGGGCTGCACACAGGTGCAGCAGGTGCTAATAATTTAAAATAATTTATTTTTAAATAAAAAATGTCCATGCTGATTGCGCAGCTCATCCATCAATCAGCCATTTGTGTGTCATGTCCAATCCTACTTTGAAAAAAAAAGCAACAGAGCGAGTCCGCATGGTCGAACTGCAAAGTAGCGAGGGACTACTGTAATTCTAAACTGTTTCACCACCAGCTGGTGTAAAGAAACTTCCTGTGTTTAGTCTTTTTGTTCAAACACGGTAAAGACTGATCATTATTTTGAAGAGTTTTGACTAAAACTGACTGGAGAACATGAGTCCTTGTGGATTCAAACTGATTTGAATGATGTGATGACATGAGGATTAGAGCTGTAATTTCTAACCTGGGCACTTTTGGTGAAGTTTGTAAGTGCCTACTAATGTTGTGTTTTTCTCTGTTCACAGGGGAAGCTGGTAGGGGTTCTCTGCCATTTCTGTTCTAACCTGTTTTCTCCTGTTTTGTGGATAGCTAGGGAGCTCAGCCTTCGTATTTTTAAGTTTACTTCTAGCTAGTAATATATTTAGCTCATAGCTCAGTCTTATAAATAGCACACTTCACATATCTTCCTTTCTTTGAAATACATTATTAAATCATGTCAAACTAATTTGCTTACAAAAGCAGTAAAAGCTTAATTTAAAAAAAGTTTTTTGTTTTTTCCCCCAGGTTTGGCCCTGTAATCAGTTAATTGGTCGGTTTTGGGTCAGGCTTGAGAAAAATTATAAGTGTTTGGGCCGGGTTGGATTTTTTAGGCCCGAATGCAACTCTAATGAGGATGTACACTTTCATCGACCACACACACACGCACGCGCACACACACGGTAACTTACATGACGATGAGGTTGGCTGTGGCTGAATGCTCCTTCAGCAGCTCATTGAGTCTGATCTGGCGACTGGTCTGAGAAACAAACAAGTTCAAACTTTCAGGCTGCAGCTCTCCACACATTTATCAGAAACATAAGCAGTCCCCCCTCCCCACTGTTAGCAGAAGAAAAGGTGTCCACACTGGGACACGCAGAGAAACAGTGAACGAGCCGGGAGCTCAGACCTTGGCGCGGTACAGCTCCAGCTCGTTGTCTGTGATCCTCCATGGTTCGCTGTTTTTCAGCCTCTCAGCTGCCTCCAGCTCCATGTTGTCTTCCTTCAGCCGATATGGCTCGACCATCTCCTCAAAGGCCGCCACACTGGAAACAACAACACCTCAACATCAACAACCTGAGACAGCACACTTCTGCTGTGCTTGCTTCAAAATCTGCTTTCTTTAGTTTGTCTCTAAATAAATAAACCTAAACCGACCACATGGGGGCAGCAGAGATTAAAGTCAAAGTCAACTTTATTGTCAAAACTGCAATATGTACAGGACATACACAGGATTGAAATTGCATTTCACTCTGTCCCTAATGTTTTCATGTAGAAAAACCCACCACTATAATAATACTGTAATGATGAATGACTAACCATAAACATTTACTGGATGTATTGTTACATTCAGGACTATGAGCCTAACTTCTCTATTTGTGTAAGTTGTGAGGCTGCAGAGACCCGTCAAAGTAAATCTCTGAAAACTCCTGTGATGTTCGCTTGTTTCATGGACAACATGAACCAAAGAGCCGAGAGGCAACAGCTGGTTTAAGCTCCTGGAACAATGACACTTTCTGATCAGCAGTTTTCTTTCTGTAACAACTTCCACTCACTCCTTTTAAAATCAGTAAAATTAGTGCAAATAAAACAACTTCCTGTGGGTTTCACGTGAAAAAAGCCTCCCCAAAACTCAGATGTTACTTCCTGTGAAAGGTTAACATTCACAGGAAGTGTTGATGAAACTCAATATATTTGACCTTTGTCGGCCACCAGTCTGTGAGGATTAATCACCAGGTTAGAGCTATTCAAGTTGGATTCTGTGGAAAAGTCATGAATATCTTGCCTGTTGGAGGAAGCGGATTGAACAGATGATTAACGGTTTGTTCGTGTGAGCTAAGACCAAAATGGATTACCACCGTCTGAAAACAGCTTCAGTCTCAAACCTTTCATAGCTGTTCAGGCAAACGCTACTTTATAAACCTTTACAAACTTGCAATGCATCGTTATTTACACAGATTTCTGAGGTTATTTGTAAGCACAAAAATCAGAGGCAACAGCTAGCTGTAAAACTTCTTATTGGGATATACTGTACCGTACTTTTTGCCCTATAAGTCGCATCAGTCCAAATATGTCTAATAAAGTGGAAAAATACATACCATATTTTCAGGACTACAAGTCGCACCTTTTGCCTAATTTGCATGCCCTGCGACTTATAGAGAGGTGAGCAGTGGTGGGCAACGCTAATCCAAAAATTAGTTCCGCTATTTCTAAAGCACTAATTAATTTATTTAGGTCCGCAATTTCAAAAGCACTAATGTCTTATGAAAATTAGGGGAAGCTAATTCTAATCCGCTAATTAAATTCAACAATTGGTAGCAGCAAGTTATGCAATATTTGCACTACACTGCCAACTAGCGGTGCATGAACTGTTATACAGTAAGTTGTTTGAGTTTCAGAGTATTTAGTTTGGTTCTCTTCAACAGGTTTCACAAGGACAAAATGTACCCATTCCAAAGTCTGTTAGCTAAACTGCAGACATATTTGGCTGTTTTTTTTTTTCTTCTTTTGTTACTTTTAGTACCACTAGATCGCATGTGTCAAACTCAAGGCCCGTGGGCCAAATCCGGCCTACCATAACCGTTTCTGTGGCTCTCTACACCCTAGAACTTCAAGATAACAGTTGTAAGCATGTTGCTCTCAGGTGATGGGTCCCCATCCCTACACTCCCTGGTCTCTCTGTTAATTGTCTTGCTTATCTCCTCCATTTTGTTGTCCAGGTGTTTGTGATTGTCATGCTGTGTGTTCATGTACCTGTATATAAAGTCAGGGATTTTTTAATTGATAAAGCTCTGTATATGTTGTATAACACAATCATTGTTCCACATTTAATCTATTGTACTGTATTGAGGTTTGGGGAAAAGCGTGCAAAACAATTACAAAGCCTGTTTTTATTTTACAAAAGAGAGCTGTAAGAGTAATCACCAGAAAACATTTCAGTCACCCATCAAACACCTTGTTTCTTCAGCTAAATTTATTGAAATTCCAGGAATTGGTAGAATATAGTATTTTATCAGTTATGTATAGGGCTCATAATAACACATTACCTTTAAATATCCAAAGAAATTTAGACAAAGTTATTACAATCTTAAAGGGACAGATATTCATCAAACCACAATTCAGAACCAGCTTAAAGGGACGGTCTACCTCAATTCAGGGAGTTGGATTGTGGAATGTTCTGGAGAGTGATGTTAAAAATGCAAAATCAATTCATTCATTCAACCTTTATTTATACAGGCTAGCCTCGTTGAGTCACGGGGACTCATTTACAAGAGGGACCTGTCTCACTCACACCAAACAACCATCCACTCTCACACTCACACCTAGGGTCAATTTAGAGTCACCAATCAGCCTAACAAGCATGTTTTTTGGTCTGTGGGAGGAAACCGGAGTACCCGGAGGAAACCCACGCATGCACGGGGAGAACATGCAAACTCCACCCAGAAAGGCCCCGGACCGGGATTTGAACCGGCAACCTTCTCGCTGAGAGGCAGCAGCTCTACCAGTTGTGCCACCGTGCTGCCCAATGTATACATTTAAGAAAAAGGTCAAAAAGGACTTGCTCAAAAACTATATATGATGAAGCTTAGTGTGTTTGTGTATTACAGTTAGAAAAATTAAGTAGAGTTATTCATTTTGTGATGTAGTTTGAAGGTTATCATTGGTTGAACAAACTGTGAAATAAATAAGGGGCAGATATAATAAGATTTCATCTTCTTTCTGCTCCTTTCATTTTATCCTACTTGTATTCTTCTATCTGATGAAACTGTTTTGTATTGTTCTTTTAAAATGAATGAATAAACATCAAATCAAATCAACGGCCCAGTCAGAGTCCAGAACCTGAACCTGAAACCTTCAGAGAGCTGAGCAGAAACCTCAAAGAACTGAAGCAACAATGGAAAGTGGGTCAGAACTCCTCCAGAACCAGGAGAGAGACTGATGAAGTCCTGCAGACTGATGAAGTCAGAGAACCACAGAGGATTCTGCTGCTGAAGGAGGTTCTGTTGGGTCAGAGGCACAAGCTGAGGTTAAATTTTAATGATTTTAGAACTTGTTAAAGATCAGCCATCCAGCTAACTGTCTATCCATCCATCCATTCAGCTAAAAGTCTATTCATCCTTGTATCTGATGAAACTGTTTTGTATTGTTCTTTTAAAATGAATGAATGAACATCAAATCAAAAATAAGTCTGTATCTCTGTGTTTATCATTGTCCTGGCATTGTCTCCTCCTGTTGCCTCTGTCTCCTGAGTTCCTTGTGATTCCCTGAGTATGTAAGTTTGCTGCCCTGCGGACGCCATTTTGAAGAGTCCTAATGGTGAACTACTTTTTTTAAATCCAGCAGATTTGACCATTTCGTGAAACTCTCAAGCTCAGGAAAACTTGTGCTATAACGTCAGCTATGAAATATATTTTTTCTCAGCAAAGAAATAATTGTTTTACCGTGTTTTGTTGTAAAATCCTGGCTTCTTTGGCCGTCGCGGACGCCATTTTGAAGAGTGCTAATGTGGCGAAATTCTATTTTTAAATCCAGACGCGTCGCGTAGGCCCTGAGAAACATCCATAAGTTCACCCTCCATGTTAAAAAGTCTTCGTCTGACTCTTCGAAAACAAGCAATAAGGCTCCAGAGTAACACACTGGCTGCTAACTGCTATAGAGAGAGCACACACCAAGAGACTGAGGGGGACGCTTTTTTGTGACGGACCACATCCGGCGCTGCTCGTAAATACGTTATTTCGTTTTTACTGATAGATAAATAGTTATTAGCGGTACTGCATTTTAAATAAAAATAGCATAAATCCGCTTATGAATTATAAAACTTAGTCAATCCGCTGTAAAGCTAACAGATTATTTAGCTACGCTAAAAGCGGATTAGCGCAATAGCGCTCCCTAGCGGTCGGAGGGCCCACCACTGGAGGTGAGACTTGTTTATGGATTTTTCCCCATATTTTTAGACCAGTTTTTGGCTCAGATATGACCGTTTTTCCATTTTGGCAAAAATGGTGCAGTACCACTTTCGGACGCTAGGGGTGCAGTACCACCCAAACTTACAGAACGTAATCACTAGATGGATATTTACAAGTTGTAAATATCCATCTAGTGTAAATTACAACTGATTAGCTTTATGAGATGTTTGAGATAAAATTCCATGTTTTATAGACGTAAATGTGTCGCGGTTAGCTTCGTTGATTTTTCCTTGTACGTTTGAGCAAATAGCTCATAAATCACACAGCAGATTTTTTTCAAAGTTACAGAAAGTAATCACTAGATGTACATTTACAAACTGTTAGCTGTTGGAGTTATTTGAGATAAAATTCGATGTTTTATAGACGTAAATGTGTCGTGGTTAGCTTCGTTGTTTTTCCTTGTACTTTTTCAAAGCGAAAAAATTTAAATCCAGCAGATTTGACCATTACGTGAATTTATTAAGGAACGGTTAAGCTAAGACACATGTTTGCTATAATTTTCAGCAGACAAATAATTGTTTTTACCGTGTTAATCTTGTGAAAAGTCCTTCCGTGCATGCTTCTGTGGTCGTCATTTTCAGCAGGGCAAATGACGCGCTGACGCGTCGCGGTGACACATAATAGATGCGACTTATATAAAGGTGCAACCTGTTTATGGATTTTTCCAATTTATTGACAATAATTGAAGAAAGCGACTTATATAAAGGTGCGACATACAGTATAGTCCAGAAAATACTGTATATATGTTGCTTCGCTGTATAAGTCGCGTCCATTATGCGTCACCGCTGACACGTTGCGTTTGTTACACGTCACCGCTGACAAGCTGGAAATGTGGGCCGATGTGCCAAAAATTGATTGGCTGGCAAATGGCAGCTGTGAGAGCATGCACAGGAGGACTTTAAGAAGAATTTAACAAGATTAACACTTTAAAACAATTATTTGTTTGCTGGAAATTACAGTAAAGGTGTGTCTCAGTCTAACGTTTACTTAATAAATGCACTTTAATGGTCAAATCATCTTCATTTCTCTGGGGCGGTGCACCGAAATGAAACCGATTTGACAGTTGCTCCAGGCAAGCTGCACGAAGGTGGAAGACTATGGCAAGCCAATTGTGTCATTAATAGCCACTTTTATCCATTACATGCAACAACGACATGCCATACACTTGAGCCCCATCTAGCGGCTGAAAATGGTAGTGTTCAATATATTTGCAGTCAAAATGAATAAAAACGGTCATATCTCAGCCAAAAAATAGTTTATAAATATGGGGGGAAATCCATAAATACATCGCTTCAGCGTATAATTCACAGGACATGTAAATTATGCAAAAAACACGACTTATAGGGCCAAAAATACGGTAATAGCAATTTAGTCGGAATTACTGGAATAAGTTTGACGGTGGTGTAGTGGTTTAGAAAATACTATCTGCATGAGCTAATACGTTTTAGAGTTGTCTGCTTAAATTAGCCGTGACTTGCACCAACACGGTCAAAGTGGATTCATTCTCAAAGTAAGATTTGTTGTTTTTTTAAAACGGTCCATCTGCAAACGTTTATGGTGGTTCACGGCAGCAGTCCACACTGCTTAGACTACAATTAGCTCCTCAATCAAACACTATTCTCTTAAATGAGGTTGTTTAAAAAGCTATCTACAACAGGTAAGATATTTACCCTTTCAGGAGAACCCTACATCCTATATAGCTGGAAGAATTTTAGTAAAAGGCCCTCTAAATTCAGCACGTTTGACTACTATAACAAAAAAGATCAAACACGTCGTAGACTCTGAGGAAACTTACAACATAAAAACATTTGGAAAGCTACAGCTTATATTTGACTGAGCTTCTATCCCGTCTTTAAGATAACATGTGCATGATACTCCACATGTAAAGCAGGCATCAGGCGTGTGTTCTGCAGGGCGTTCAGGTGAGAACCATGACCCTGAGATGAAATGGGAAACCCTCTTTTTGTGTAACAAACGGGACTTACTGCTCCTTTTTAGGCTTGGTGTTGATGTCTCCCAGCACAGTGATGTCTGAGAAGTCTATCCTGAACTTGCTAAGCAGAGTTGCCATCCTGCACAAAAACACACAGAGAACGGTATGAGCTGCAGGGAAAAACACACGCAAGGAGGAACATCGAGATAAGATCACTGAGTCATCCTGAAAGACGAGGAAACGGTTGTAAATAACTCTGTGACAGCAGGTAGCGCCGGGTGTTCTGGAAGTCTTGTTGAATGTTGGGCATCACCACATGTTCTTATAGCTGTACATGTTTTTCTGCTATGGACACATCCCTGGTACCTATACCACTTAAAGCTACGGTACTTTGAAAGTAGCTCTGCTGACAACCAACTCCTGATCAAGCAGCTTTCTGTTTGTAGTCGGTCCGTGTGTTTCCTAAAACCTTCAAAACACGAGCAGCGCCGAGGCCAACGGCCGACAGATTTAGTTAACCAACAGGTCTACAAAGAGGAGCATTGAGCACCACCGCATGTTTTTCTCAAGAAGTCGGTCAAAGGTGAGCGAGTTTGACGTGCCGACTGAAAACTCTGTATGTACAAACACAGCGAGCAACACCATAACATTCAGAGGCTTTCAAAGGTCATTCAATCCAGATGACCCACATGTTAGTGTGACCACGTGAATGTTCCATCGTATTCCATTTCCATCACGTTCTGTTTTCTCAATAACACAGAGTGTGTTTCAAAGTGCACGTGGAGCTGCACGGATCAAAGATCCTGCTACCACTGTGGCATGAAGCTAATTTTATCCAACAAAAGGAAGTGAGGCAGCTGGAAGAACAATGAGAGGCTGTGTGAGCATGCATCAGATAGCAGCGGTGAGGGATATCTTCAGATTTATACAACATAAACAGTAATGATACAGAACTTTAAAAGACTACATTTGAGAAATTGGATAATGGAGTGAATGTTTATGAAGCAGTCACTCTATTGTGATCTATTTTTCTTCTGTACGTGTTTCAGCAGCTTTCTTGTTCCACAACTTTTGTGCCATTTCCACAATTCTAAATCAAAACCCGCTCATTCTCAATCAGTTCATCTGGACAGTTTCTTTTTAGCAGAAACGTTTCACCCTCACTCCAGAGGGCTTCCTCAGTCAGAGTAGTCCAAAGCACACTGAAGTTAACCCACCAAGTAAGCAACTTATGTGGACCAACCAGTTTGCTGTAGCCAAGATGGTTTCTGGGGGCGTGTCCCTCGTCGACTCCTCCCAGGCAGGCAGACATGTCCAAAGTGGTTCAAGACAAGAAAGTTAATTCTCAATAGTCCAGGTATCAAATCCGCTCATTCTCAATCAGTTCATCTGGACAGTTTCTTTTTAGCAGAAACGTTTCACCCTCACTCCAGAGGGCTTCCTCAGTCAGAGTAGTCCAAAGCACACTGAAGTTAACCCACCAAGTAAGCAACTTATGTGGACCAACCAGTTTGCTGTAGCCAAGATGGTTTCTGGGGGCGTGTCCCTCGTCGACTCCTCCCAGGCAGGCAGACATGTCCAAAGTGGTTCAAGACAAGAAAGTTAATTCTCAATAGTCCAGGTATCAAATCCGCTCATTCTCAATCAGTTCATCTGGACAGTTTCTTTTTAGCAGAAACGTTTCACCCTCACTCCAGAGGGCTTCCTCAGTCAGAGTAGTCCAAAGCACACTGAAGTTAACCCACCAAGTAAGCAACTTATGTGGACCAACCAGTTTGCTGTAGCCAAGATGGTTTCTGGGGGCGTGTCCCTCGTCGACTCCTCCCAGGCAGGCAGACATGTCCAAAGTGGTTCAAGACAAGAAAGTTAATTCTCAATAGTCCAGGTATCAAATCCGCTCATTCTCAATCAGTTCATCTGGACAGTTTCTTTTTAGCAGAAACGTTTCACCCTCACTCCAGAGGGCTTCCTCAGTCAGAGTAGTCCAAAGCACACTGAAGTTAACCCACCAAGTAAGCAACTTATGTGGACCAACCAGTTTGCTGTAGCCAAGATGGTTTCTGGGGGCGTGTCCCTCGTCGACTCCTCCCAGGCAGGCAGACATGTCCAAAGTGGTTCAAGACAAGAAAGTTAATTCTCAATAGTCCAGGTATCAAATCCGCTCATTCTCAATCAGTTCATCTGGACAGTTTCTTTTTAGCAGAAACGTTTCACCCTCACTCCAGAGGGCTTCCTCAGTCAGAGTAGTCCAAAGCACACTGAAGTTAACCCACCAAGTAAGCAACTTATGTGGACCAACCAGTTTGCTGTAGCCAAGATGGTTTCTGGGGGCGTGTCCCTCGTCGACTCCTCCCAGGCAGGCAGACATGTCCAAAGTGGTTCAAGACAAGAAAGTTAATTCTCAATAGTCCAGGTATCAAATCCGCTCATTCTCAATCAGTTCATCTGGACAGTTTCTTTTTAGCAGAAACGTTTCACCTTGGTGGGTTGAGAATTAACTTTCTTGTCTAAATCAAAACGTTCAGCTCGTTCAGGACAATCCTGTTATGGCTTTTGGTTTTGGTGCAACTTTAGCTTTTTGAAATATTTAGCCCTTTTTTGCCACGTTTTCCTCATAGAATATGAATTGAGCTCATTTTACATCAGATCTTTAGATGTGTTTACAACCTTTTACTGCTCCCTTCACATTTTGTTCTGGTTCAGCTTCTTTCATCTTCCTTCTGCAAATTTAAACTTTGTTTTCAGCTACTTTCAGCAGTTTTTTTTTCAGCTATTTTGTAATCCTTTCAGATTCTTTCTGCTAACAAAAACATTTTTGTGCTTCTAACTTCTTTCTGCTAATTTCAGTTTGTTATGCTCCTTTCGGCTTAATTCTGCAAGTTTCTGCTTTTTCTTCTATTTCAGCTCATTGAATATACTGTAGTTGTCACACCAGCTTGATGCAGAGGTTGGAGGTTACACAAATAGGGTTGTGTCACAACCCTATTTGTTTCTGCACAACAGGAATAAACATATATATATATAGCTGTTTTTATGCTAATTTAAGCTTTTTCAGCTAATTCCACATCTTTTTACACTCATTAAAAAAATTCAGCTGAATTAAGCAAAACTGCTCTCTCCACTTCCTTCTTGTAAGTTCGGCTTCTTTCTGCCCTTTTAGCTACTTTCAGCTGTTTTTTGTGCTAATTTCAGCCATTTTCAGATAATTTCCACTTTTTGTGCTCATTTCTGCTTCTTTCAGCAAATGTATATTTTTCTGTTTTCTTCTACTAATTTAAAGCTGCACTATGTAACTTTGTAGTGCAGTCTGTAACTTTTCTAACAATATATTTTTAACATATTTCTTCACTCTGTCACTATCTACTGACAGACTGATGTTAGACAAAGTAATCTCTGAAAAAAACTATAGTCCCCTTGCTTCTCTATCAGCATTTATAAAAACACTAAAAACACAGAGTGACCCGCCGTTAACCAGCCAATAAAAACAGAGTTTGTAACCAGCCAATAAAAACAGAGCTTGAATTTGAATTTCAGCAGAGCAAGGGGGAGCAGAGCCATATATGGCTCTGAGGGGGAGGGATCAGAATGCTTTGCCTGTTGAATTTTTTTCCAAGTTCTGCACTCTACAGAAAGTTACACATAGCACCTTTAAGCTTGTTCTTTCCATCTTTTCAGCTACCTTTTAAAACATTTTTTAGCCAATTCTAGCAGTTTTCAGATAATTTCAGGTTTTTCATGGCTACTATAACTTCTTTCTGCTCATTTTAGCTCGTTATACTCCTTTCAGAATTTTTTTTCTAGTTACAGCTTTTTCTGCAATTTCAGCTACTTTTTAGCCGTTTTGTACTACATTTATATTTTTCAGCTAATTCCTTCTATTTTAGCTCATTTCAACTCCTTTCACTTGCTTTGGGTATTTTAAGCTTCTTTCTGCCTTTCAATTTATTTCAGCAATGTTTTTCTAATTTCAGCTTTTTTTTAGCTACCGTTATTTTCAAATTTTTGTGAAATTTTCAGCTTATTTAAACCTAATTCAGCAACTATAATGTTAATTCTGCTTTCTTAGGCTTGTTCTTCCATTTCAACTACATTGCAGCATGTTTTAGCTATTTTCAGCTGTTTTTCAGCAAGCTATTCTGCAATAAGCATTTACACTGCATTTTTGCAGGAAATGCAATTTCTCTAGTTTGTTTTATTACTAAAGATGCGGTTGACAATATGGTGATGCTTTGTTTTAAATTTGTGCAGCAAAGTTTGATTTCAGCTCTGTTGTTCAGCGAGTCAGTCTTTAGTCGTGCACAAAGTGAAACGGGGTTTTCGTTGGAGGTGTGTGAACACTGCTGTTGTCACACCAGCTGGATGCAGAGTAATGCATGTTAGAAGCAACCCTTTGTTCCTGCACAACTGGAATAAAGAACACCTGACGTTTCAAAACGTTTCCAGACTGCTTGATCAATTTTTATCCATTACTCACACGCATGTTCAAACATTTACTGCAGCTGTACAGTGGAAGAACAGGAAGTGACATTAAAATACATAAATAAATAAATACATGCCTGTTTTTGTCTTGATGTTTGGTGCTCCTCAGTACAAGGTTCATTTTGTGAAACTATGCTTTGATTCAAGGTAAAACAATAATTAAAAGTATATTTTAGGGCTAGTATAACATGAATAGAATAGAAACAGCCTTTATTGTCCCTCGGATGGGAAATTCCATGTGGCTCGTTAGTTCAAAGGGCTGGTTTAAAATTTTTGCACAGTACACTCCATGTCCATATTTTATAACTAAATATGAAAAGTACCGGTACTCTTTTGAGTGAGCTATTTACTTATAAAAAGCAAAGTCTGATTTATTCTTATATAAAATCTGGAAACACAAATGTTTCTTTTTCACACTCTTCCAGACCTGGACGATGCTAAAAGCTACTTCCATACTTTTCCAGGACGATGCTCATCAGCCAGGACTGGTTGAGTGAACAGAATCGTCGCCTCTCAAACCAACAATGGAGGACGCTCCACTGTCTTCACCAACAAACAGACAAGGACACAAAAGAATCTGCCAAGTATTATTGTGTTCTCTGCAGTCAGGCTGCAGCGGTTTCCTCCTCCTACAGCTCTTCACGCCAAACATCAGTCACAGGGATGAGATATGGCACAAAACAGAGACATCAGCTTTGTCTGCTTGTCCTCGGAGGACAAGATGTCTTCAAGCAGATGGTGACAAACTAAATGAATCGCTGACAGAAGTTTGCTGCGTCTCTAAAACGGAAATCTTGACGTGTTCCAACTTTTGCTCAAACTAAAAGGAAATGAGCGTTTGTGGTCAAACTCTAATGACACTAATGCAGCGATAACCCAGGGGGAAGACGAGGAGACCACAGAGGAGACAGGAAGTCCCTCAGAACACTGCGGTCTCCTTTAATAGCTCTTTATGTTTGCTTAAAAATACAAACCACAATTCTAACGGCTAAAGTTTAGTTCCTACAAAAGCTTTTGGCATTTGGGATTCCAAACAAACTGGAAAAATAAACCTTTAAATGTAAATAGACAAAGATAACTCGAGTAAATACAGAATACAGTTTCTCCACGAGCATCTCATTATTAGCAGGGAAAAGATGTCCAAATTGGACCTCTGAGAACAAAACACACACGGCACAGTTTGCGCCCATCAACAAACTATTACAGTATACAGCAATCTATAATAATGTCCCAGACAAGCACCTGGTTTAACCTTTGACCTTGATTTGTGATCTTGACCTTTAAGCTGGGGTGATGAGAAGTGTATGTGACCCTCTGACTAGGTGGTACAAATGTGTATCAAGGTTTGAACCAAAGACTGTATTTAAAAAATAAAATAAAGAGATGAAATAGTCCAGCCCCAACAAATTTTAAGACCTTTGACTAACGTTTAAGACCAGCTTACAATATATATTTTTATAAATTTAAAGCCTTAATTTTAGATCTGGAATTGAAGACTTTTTAAGGATGCGTGGACACCCTGTCTAAAGAGGTCCTCAACTCACTGTGAAACGGTAGCCCCGCCCCCAGACAAGATTCAAAATCCCTCATGAAAATGGGAGTGTCGAGAGACATGGAGGGGAGGAGGTGGGTGGTTGAGCTGCGTTCACGCCCCCTCTAGCAACAAACTAAAACTAACTAAAAACTCCAGCAACAACAAAGAATAATTATGTAGATGTATATACATCTATTCCCACCCGATCTATCCAAAACAAAAGGCCTAAAAAAAATAATACCACAAGGTATTCCGTGACCGGGGTTCGAACCTGGGTCTCTCAGACCCCAAACCTGCACTTCCACCACTGACCCAACTTGGCATTCATGCTTCACTCGTCCATCGCACCATTAAGAAAACAAATACAACCACATGGTGTCGATGACGTGAAAAGTATTCTTAAAATAAATAAGTTAAACTATACAAATAACTACCGGTAGTGCCATTCCAAAAACTATAATATGCTTTGTTGCTGTACTTTTCCGGAGTGCAATGTACCACTGCTTGAACCACTTTTGTGTACTTTTCGTGTACATAATCTCGTTTTCATCTCATGTACCACATGCGGTGCAAATGACAATAAAGACTCTCTGACTCTGACTCTGACTCTGACTTTTGTGACGTCAGAGTGAGAAAACACGTCCGAGTGAAGAGTCGTTGACCAATAAGAAAATTAAGGTGCAATACCTCTGTTCAACCCATAGGATTACCGTAAACACGTTTTTAGACCAAATATTGCCGATTTGAACTAATACCATACCATACCATTTTATTTATAAAGCACTTTAAACAGGAACAAGTCCACACCAAAGTGCTGGACAAACAAACACGCAACAGGCAACACAGACAATGAAGTACAACACGAAAAACATAAAAACATTGCAGATCATAAATCAAACGATCCAATACAAATCAGCTGGCATTGAAAGCGATGGAGTAGTAGTGAGTTTTTAACCGGGATTTGAAAACCGAGAGGGAGGGGGCCTGTTTGATGAGCAGCGGTAACTCGTTCCAGAGTCTTGGGCCTGCTACAGAGAACGCCCTGTCACCCCTGCGCTTAAGGCGAGTTTCTGGAACTATTAAGAGTACCTGATCCTCTGACCTCAAAGCACGTGGAGGGACATATGGGTGTATCAGATCCGAGAGATAGGCGGGGGCGAGACTGTTCAGCGATTTGTAGACATACATGAGAATTTTGAATTGGATTCGAAGATGAACCGGTAGCCAGTGAAGGGAGGCCAAGACTGGTGTAATGTGCTCTCTTTTGCGTGTGCTGGTTAAAAATCGGGCAGCTGCGTTCTGAACCAGTTGTAATCGTGCAATGGTGGCTTGACTGACGCCAAACAGAAGTGAATTGCAGTAATCAAGCCTAGATGTAATGAATGCGTGAATCACTGTCTCCAGGTTGTTTTTGGATAATATGGGCTTCAGCTTAGACAGACGCCTCAGCTGGAAAAAACAGGATTTGACGATCATGTTTACATGACTGTTTCCATTATCACTCCCAGATTTTTGACTTTTTGTTTTTCGGACAGGGGTAGAGCAGACAGGTCAATGCAGTGGTTTGAGGTTGTGTCATTGGGAAGGAACAATATGGCTTCAGACTTCTTATCATTGAAACTTAAGAAATTTAAAGCCATCCAGTCCCTGATGTCAGCCAGGCAGTCGAGCAGAGGTTGAATAGAGCCTGTACCATTTTGTCTTAATGAACATAATACGCACAAATATGTGAAGATTAACACAGACATCAAAACTCTCAGGGTAGTTTGGGGGTCAGAAGATTCAGGAGCTCTTCTCCTCATTGTGTTAGTTTCACAGTAAAAGCCTCACTAACAAGCTGGTACAGCTTTAATTCCTGGGTGCAAACAGAGCATGGGGTGGGTCTACATTATCTGCAGCTGGAGTCGGTGTGAGCACAGGAAGCTGTTGCAGACAGGAAAACACACATGCACGTGTGTGTGTTTGTGTGTGTGTTCAGTGCTTGCAGAGTAAATGGCTTTAAACCAAGCCCTGCTACTGTCTGAGCCACCTGCAGCTACAGGATCCACTATTGGGGTAGAACAGCAGCACGGCTGCAGGGTTGTCCTACAGGACATGTTACTGACAAATCATGTTGCACAATAAGCACAGCAGAGAGGATGATGGGAAAAAGCACACTGCACCTGAAGGTGGAGCATTCAAAAGTACAGAGGTCTGTGGTTTAACCTGAATGGATCACCATGGAAACAGATGCTGAACATATACCCTGCTCCAGCAGAATCCATGTTCAGGAAAAAAAAAGGAGAGCACATGATGGGGAGAAAAAATTAATGCATATTTTTTTTTAAATTTGGTATAATTACCTTTTATTAAAAGGTCAATAAGTTGAGTTTGTTTCAAATTCTTTATAATAAATCAATTGTATTTCTATATGAAAATGTTGACACATATCTGGACATCAAGGTCAATTATCCATATCATTATTTAACAAATTTTGACCAGAACTGACCCTTGACTGAACCCAAATCAAATTTATTTTCACTTTTATTATGTTCTTAATCGTTTTAGGATTCAGCATGTCAAGATAAAGTAAAAATACAACATAGCAACACTGCAGTGAGAATAAATCTGCTGTTTTGCTCAACCTAACTGATGATTATGAACGTTAAAAGAACATAAAGAAGGATGTGTTGTCCTTACACTCGACGGTCATGATCAATCCTGTTGATCTTGCCTCCAATGAAAACACGGATCTTGCAATCCTTCCACCTCTTCTTGTTGGTCAGTAGGTAAGGGATCAGCAGGGTCAAACCTGGATCAAGAATAAACAAAAGCTCATCTCCACCTCTGTGACAGATCATAATCTTACATTCTTTAGTGCTACCTAAACAGCTGAGTTAAATGAAATGTATTTTCTTTTCAAGGGAAGTTATAAGAAGCAAATATAACTGAGCTAGGGTACTGTGGTCTGCACACTTCAGACAGCACTGGCTGTCAGTGACGTGACGATGATGAGACAGACTTTAATCGTCACTGATCACAGTTTAAATGTCTGACATGCCTCGGGTCTTGTTCCTGTCTTCACACCCAGCTGGACTGACAAGAGTTCCCAAATAAGGACTTTAATTCCCCACATCAAATCTGTCCTCTCTACTGACTGTCAATGAGCCCCGTTTCAGCACATACTGACGATTAAGTTTCAATAATTTAATACATTGTCTCTTATCACTAAAGATAAAATATTTAATTTGATTTCTGTTGTTTTATTACATAATTATTTTTGTATTTTTATTATATACACAAACCTGTCAATTGCACACAGTAGTCTGTCATTTATCACGGGGGATCTGTACCTTGAAGCCCCGCGATAAGTGAAAAACTGAAGTAGGAATAGTAGCACAAGTAGTAAGTATTGTATTTTTCGCTGTATAAGTCACAGTTGTTTTGCATAAAATAGCATGCCTGCGACTTATACAGCAAAGCGACATATTTTTTTCCCCATATTTATAACCCGATGTTTAGCTGAGATCTGACGATTTCATTCATTCTGACACGGAAAATATTGAACACTACAATTTTCAGCCACTAGAGGGCCCTCGACTCATTTGACAATTAAAGTGCATTTATTACCGTATTTTCTGGCCTATAAGTCACAGTTTTTTTAAACTAATTTTCATGTCCTGCGACTTATACAGCGAAGCGACATATTTAAGGATTTTTCCCCATATTTTTAGACCAATTTTTGGCTGAGCTATGACCGTTTCCATTCATTCTGACGAAAAAAATGGAGCAGTACCACTTTCGGCCGCTAGGGTCCACCGACCGTTCCCAGCTCATGTGTCCGACAGCAGCCTCATCTAGTCGGACTCACTCTGCCGCAGCATGGCCTCCTGCTCTCTGGAGGTCTGAACTATTGTTACCTCAGTGTTTTACTGTTAGCAAAATAGCTCAAGAACCACAGACAGATTTTGATGAAACTTACAGAAAGTAATCACTGGATGGACATTTACAACTGATTAGCTTTAGGAGATGTTTGAGCGAAAATTCGATTTATTTATAATTTATTTTCGCAGCGCGCGCATGTTTGGAAGACCGTCAAAGCGAAACAATTTAAATCCAGCAGATTTGAACATTACGTTAATTTTTAAAGAAAAGTTCAGCTCAGAAACACTTTTGCTATAATGTCAGCAAACATATATATTTTTAAGGTGTATATCTTGTTAAATTTTAAAGAAATGAAGCGTATCCAATCGCTGCGGGTGCACGCTTCGCAGCACCGACGTAGCGAAACCATTTTTTTTTATTCAGCTGATTTGACCGGTACGTGCATCTATTAAGGAAAAGTTCAGCTCAGACACATCTTTGCTATAATTTTCAGCAAACAAATAATAGTTTTTAAGTGTTAATCTTGTTAAAGTCCTACCATGCATGCCCCTGTGGCCATTTCGCAACCAATCCATTTTGGGCAAAACACCGGCCCTCATTTCCGGGTTGTCACCGCTGACGCGTAACATACGCGACGCGTCAGCGGTGGCGCATAATAGATGCGACGTATACGGAGGTGCGACACGTTTATGGATTTTTCCACTTTATTGGACATAATTGGACTAATGCGACATATAGGGCGGTGCGACTTTTCAGCCGGAAAGTACGGTAAGTAAAAGTTAAACTGAGACACACCTTAACTATAATTTCGAGCTAGCAAATAGTTTTTAAGTGTTAATCTTGTTAAAAAAAATTATATATATATACCAGAAAGTTCATTCTCAATAGTCCAGGTATCAAATCCGCTCATTCTCAATCAGTTCATCTGGACAGTTTCTTTTTAGTAGAAACGTTTCACCCTCACTCCAGAGGGCTTCGTCAGTCAGAGCAGTCCAAAGCAAACTGAAGCTACCCCACCAAGTAAACAACTTAAGTGGACCAACCAGTTTGCTGTAGCCAAGATGGTTTCTGGGGGCTTGTCCCTCGGAGTGAGGGTGAAACGTTTCTACTAAAAAGAAACTGTCCAGATGAACTGATTGAGAATGAGCGGATTTGATACCTGGACTATTGAGAATGAACTTTCTGTCTTGAACCACTTTGGACATGTCTGCCTGCCTGGGAGGAGTCGACGAGGGACAAGCCCCCAGAAACCATCTTGGCTACAGCAAACTGGTTGGTCCACTTAAGTTGTTTACTTGGTGGGGTAGCTTCAGTTTGCTTTGGACTGCTCTGACTGACGAAGCCCTCTGGAGTGAGGGTGAAACGTTTCTACTAAAAAGAAACTGTCCAGATGAACTGATTGAGAATGAGCGGATATATATTTTATATTAATACATTAATATTAT